>JAAWWB010001143.1:0-96161 GCA_018804465.1 Populus tomentosa
ATACATGCTCAGAGGGATGACCAAATTCAAGGCACTGAATTTCGGCAACGCTAGGATCGAAGTCGAATGCCGCAAAACTCACCGAGTCAAAGTCGTTTCGCCATTTGCGAAGAAAGTAGTTAGAACAGTGCAGAAGCATACTGCTCAAGAGGGATCCCCGGATGCAAAGGCAACTGAATTTTCGGCAACCGGGCTATCAGTCGGAATGCCGGGAACTCACCGAGTGAAGCGTTTCGCCTTTTCGGGAGAAAGTATATGTAGAACAAGTAGAGAAGCATACATGCTCAAGAGGGATCACCAATGCAAAGGCAACGATTTCGGCAACCGGGCATCGAAGTCGAATGCCGCAAACCCCGCGTTTCGTTTCGCCGTTCGCGGAAGAAAGTCTGATAGAACAGTAGCAAAGCATACATGCTCAAGAGAGTGATCACCCGAAATTCAAAGGCCACTGAATTTCGGCAACCGGGGCATCGAAGTCGGAATGCCTCGAAACTCACCGAGTCAAAGCGTTTCGCCGTTTGCGGAAGAAAGTATGATGTAGAACAAGTAGCAGAAGCATACATGCTCAAGAGGGATCACCCGAAATTCAAAGGCAACTGAATTTCGGCAACCGGGGCATCGAAGTCGGAATGCCGCGAAACTCACCGAGTCAAAGCGTTTCGCCGTTTGCGGAAGAAAGTATTATGTAGAACAAGTAGCAGAAGCATACATGCTCAAGAGGGATAACCCGAAATTCAAAGGCAACTGAATTTCGGCACCGGGGCATCGAAGTCGGAATGCCTCGAAACTCACCGAGTCAAAGCGTTTCGCCGTTTTCGCGAAGAAGTATGATGTAGGAACAAGTAGCAGAAGCATACATGCTCAAGAGGGATCACCCGAAATTCAAAGGCAACTGAATTTCGGCAACCGGGGCATCGAAGTCGGAATGCCTCGAAACTCACCGAGTCAAAGCGTTTCGCCGTTTGCGGAAGAGAGTATGATGTAGAACAAGTAGCAGAAGCATACATGCTCAAGAGGGATCACCCGAAATTCAAAGGCAACTGAATTTCGGCAACCGGGGCATCGAAGTCGGAATGCCTCGAAACTCACCGAGTCAAAGCGTTTCGCCGTTTGCGGAAGAAAGTATGATGTAGAACAAGTAGCAGAAGCATACATGCTCAAGAGGGATCACCCGAAATTCAAAGGCAACTGAATTTCGGCAACCGGGGCATCGAAGTCGGAATGCCGCGAAACTCACCGAGTCAAAGCGTTTCGCCGTTTGCGGAAGAAAGTATGATGTAGAACAAGTAGCAGAAGCATACATGCTCAAGAGGGATCACCCGAAATTCAAAGGCAACTGAATTTCGGCAACCGGGCATCGAAGTCGGAATGCCTCGAAACTCACCGAGTCAAAGCGTTTCGCCGTTTGCGGAAGAAAGTATGATGTAGAACAAGTAGCAGAAGCATACATGCTCAAGAGGGATCACCCGAAATTCAAAGGCAACTGAATTTCGGCAACCGGGGCATCGAAGTCGGAATGCCTCGAAACTCACCTAGTCAAAGCGTTTCGCCGTTTGCGTAAGAAAGTATGATGTAGAACAAGTAGCAGAAGCATACATGCTCATGAGGGATCACCCGAAATTCAAAGGCAACTGAATTTCGGCAACCGGGCATCGAAGTCGGAATGCCTCGAAACTCACCTAGTCAAAGCGTTTCGCCGTTTGCGGAAGAAAGTATGATGTAGAACAAGTAGCAGAAGCATACATGCTCAAGAGGGAGCACCCGAAATTCAAAGGCAACTGAATTTCGGCAACCGGGGCATCGAAGTCGGAATGCCTCGAAACTCACCGAGTCAAAGCGTTTCGCCGTTTGCGGAAGAAAGTATGATGTAGAACAAGTAGCAGAAGCATACATGCTCAAGAGGGATCACCCGAAATTCAAAGGCAACTGAATTTCGGCAACCGGGGCATCGAAGTCGGAATGCCTCGAAACTCACCGAGTCAAAGCGTTTCGCCGTTTGCGGAAGAAAGTATGATGTAGAACAAGTAGCAGAAGCATACATGCTCAAGAGGGATCACCCGAAATTCAAAGGCAACTGAATTTCGGCAACCGGGGCATCGAAGTCGGAATGCCGTCGAAACTCACCGAGTCAAAGCGTTTCGCCGTTTGCGGAAGAAAGTATGATGTAGAACAAGTAGCAGAAGCATACATGCTCAAGAGGGATCACCCGAAATTCAAAGGCACTGAATTTCGGCAACCGGGGCATCGAAGTCGGAATGCCTCGAAACTCACCGAGTCAAAGCGTTTCGCCGTTTGCGGAAGAAAGTATGATGTAGAACAAGTAGCAGAAGCATACATGCTCAGAGGGATCACCCGAAATTCAAAGGCAACTGAATTTCGGCAACCGGGGCATCGAAGTCGGAATGCCTCGAAACTCACCGAGTCAAAGCGTTTCGCCGTTTGCGGAAGAAAGTATGATGTAGAACAAGTAGCAGAAGCATACATGCTCAAAGAGGGATCACCCGAAATTCAAAGGCAACTGAATTTCGGCAACCGGGGCATCGAAGTCGGAATGCCTCGAAACTCACCGAGTCAAAGCGTTTCGCCGTTTGCGGAAGAAAGTATGATGTAGAACAAGTAGCAGAAGCATACATGCTCAAGAGGGATCACCCGAAATTCAAAGGCAACTGAATTTCGGCAACCGGGGCATCGAAGTCGGAATGCCGCGAAACTCACCGAGTCAAAGCGTTTCGCCGTTTGCGGAAGAAAGTAGATGTAGAACAAGTAGCAGAAGCATACATGCTCAAGAGGGATCACCCGAAATTCAAAGGCAACTGAATTTCGGCAACCGGGGCATCGAAGTCGGAATGCCGCGAAACTCACCGAGTCAAAGCGTTTCGCCGTTTGCGGAAGAAAGTATGATGTAGAACAAGTAGCAGAAGCATACATGCTCAAGAGGGATCACCCGAATTGCAAAGGCAACTGAATTTCGGCAACCGGGGCATCGAAGTCGGAATGCCGCGAAACTCACCGAGTCAAAGCGTTTCGCCGTTTGCGGAAGAAAGTATGATGTAGAACAAGTAGCAGAAGCAGACATGCTCAAGAGGGATCACCCGAAATTCAAAGGCAACTGAATTTCGGCAACCGGGGCATCGAAGTCGGAATGCCTCGAACACTCACCGAGTCAAAGCGTTTCGCCGTTTGCGGAAGAAAGTATGATGTAGAACAAGTAGCAGAAGCATACATGCTCAAGAGGGATAACCCGAAATTCAAAGGCAACTGAATTTCGGCAACCGGGGCATCGAAGTCGGAATGCCGCGAAACTCACCGAGTCAAAGCGTTTCGCCGTTTGCGGAAGAAAGTATGATGTAGAACAAGTAGCAGAAGCATACATGCTCAAGAGGGATCACCCGAAATGCAAAGGCAACTGAATTTCGGCAACCGGGGCATCGAAGTAGGAATGCCGCGAAACTCACCGAGTCAAAGCGTTTCGCCGTTTGCGGAAGAAAGTATGATGTAGAACAAGTAGCAGAAGCATACATGCTCAAGAGGGATCACCCGAAATTCAAAGGCAACTGAATTTCGGCAACCGGGGATCGAAGTCGGAATGCCTCGAAACTCACCGAGTCAAAGCGTTTCGCCGTTTGCGGAAGAAAGTATGATGTAGAACAAGTAGCAGAAGCATACATTCTCAGAGGGGATCACCCGAAGTCAAAGGCAACTGAATTTCGGCAACCGGGGCATCGAAGTCAGGAATGCCGCCGAAACTCAACCTGAGTCAAAGCGTTTCGTCGCCGTTTGCGGAGAGAAAGTTATGATGGAGAACAAGTAGGCAGAAGCAGAAATGCTCAAGAGGGTATGACCCCGAATTCAAAGGGTCAACTGAATTCGGCAACCGGGGCATCGAAGTTCCGGAAATGCCGCGAAACTCACTGAGTCAAGCCGTTTCGCCAGTTCTGAAGAAGAAGGTATGATGGAGACCAAGTAAGAAGCATACATGCTCAAAAGAGGGATCGACCCTGAAAATTCAAAGGCAACATGAATTCGGCAACCGGGGCATCGAAGTCGGAATGCCGCGAAACTCACCGAGTCAAAGCGTTTCGCCGTTTGCGGAAGAAAGTATGATGTAGAACAAGTAGCAGAAGCATACATGCTCAAGAGGGATCACCCGAAATTCAAAGGCAACTGAATTTCGGCAACCGGGGCATCGAAGTCGGAATGCCGCGAAACTCACCGAGTCAAAGCGTTTCGCCGTTTGCGGAAGAAAGTATGATGTAGAACAAGTAGCAGAAGCATACATGCTCAAGAGGGATCACCCGAAATTCAAAGGCAACTGAATTTCGGCAACCGGGCATCGAAGTCGGAATGCCGCGAAACTCACCGAGTCAAAGCGTTTCGCCGTTTGCGGAAGAAAGTATGATGTAGAACAAGTAGCAGAAGCATACATGCTCAAGAGGGATCACCCGAAATTCAAAGGCAACTGAATTTCGGCAACCGGGGCATCGAAGTCGGAATGCCGCGAAACTCACCGAGTCAAAGCGTTTCGCCGTTTGCGGAAGAAAGTATGATGTAGAACAAGTAGCAGAAGCATACATGCTCAAGAGGGATCACCCGAAATTCAAAGGCAACTGAATTTCGGCAACCGGGGCATCGAAGTCGGAATGCCGCGAAACTCACCGAGTCAAAGCGTTTCGCCGTTTGCGGAAGAAAGTATGATGTAGAACAAGTAGCAGAAGCATACATGCTCAAGAGGGATCACCCGAAATTCAAAGGCAACTGAATTTCGGCAACCGGGGCATCGAAGTCGGAATGCCGCGAAACTCACCGAGTCAAAGCGTTTCGCCGTTTGCGGAAGAAAGTATGATGTAGAACAAGTAGCAGAAGCATACATGCTCAAGAGGGATCACCCGAAATTCAAAGGCAACTGAATTTCGGCAACCGGGGCATCGAAGTCGGAATGCCGCGAAACTCACCGAGTCAAAGCGTTTCGCCGTTTGCGGAAGAAAGTATGATGTAGAACAAGTAGCAGAAGCATACATGCTCAAGAGGGATCACCCGAAATTCAAAGGCAACTGAATTTCGGCAACCGGGGCATCGAAGTCGGAATGCCTCGAAACTCACCGAGTCAAAGCGTTTCGCCGTTTGCGGAAGAAAGTATGATGTAGAACAAGTAGCAGAAGCATACATGCTCAAGAGGGATCACCCGAAATTCAAAGGCAACTGAATTTCGGCAACCGGGGCATCGAAGTCGGAATGCCTCGAAACTCACCGAGTCAAAGCGTTTCGCCGTTTGCGGAAGAAAGTATGATGTAGAACAAGTAGCAGAAGCATACATGCTCAAGAGGGATCACCCGAAATTCAAAGGCAACTGAATTTCGGCAACCGGGGCATCGAAGTCGGAATGCCGCGAAACTCACCGAGTCAAAGCGTTTCGCCGTTTGCGGAAGAAAGTATGATGTAGAACAAGTAGCAGAAGCATACATGCTCAAGAGGGATCACCCGAAATTCAAAGGCAACTGAATTTCGGCAACCGGGGCATCGAAGTCGGAATGCCTCGAAACTCACCGAGTCAAAGCGTTTCGCCGTTTGCGGAAGAAAGTATGATGTAGAACAAGTAGCAGAAGCATACATGCTCAAGAGGGATCACCCGAAATTCAAAGGCAACTGAATTTCGGCAACCGGGGCATCGAAGTCGGAATGCCTCGAAACTCACCGAGTCAAAGCGTTTCGCCGTTTGCGGAAGAAAGTATGATGTAGAACAAGTAGCAGAAGCATACATGCTCAAGAGGGATCACCCGAAATTCAAAGGCAACTGAATTTCGGCAACCGGGGACATCGAAGTCGGAATGCCTCGAAACTCACCGAGTCAAAGCGTTTCGCCGTTTGCGGAAGAAAGTATGATGTAGAACAAGTAGCAGAAGCATACATGCTCAAGAGGGATCACCCGAAATTCAAAGGCAACTGAATTTCGGCAACCGGGGCATCGAAGTCGGAATGCCTCGAAACTCACCGAGTCAAAGCGTTTCGCCGTTTGCGGAAGAAAGTATGATGTAGAACAAGTAGCAGAAGCATACATGCTCAAGAGGGATCACCCGAAATTCAAAGGCAACTGAATTTCGGCAACCGGGGCATCGAAGTCGGAATGCCGCGAAACTCACCGAGTCAAAGCGTTTCGCCGTTTGCGGAAGAAAGTATGATGTAGAACAAGTAGCAGAAGCATACATGCTCAAGAGGGATCACCCGAAATTCAAAGGCAACTGAATTTCGGCAACCGGGGCATCGAAGTCGGAATGCCGCGAAACTCACCGAGTCAAAGCGTTTCGCCGTTTGCGGAAGAAAGTATGATGTAGAACAAGTAGCAGAAGCATACATGCTCAAGAGGGATCACCCGAAATTCAAAGGCAACTGAATTTCGGCAACCGGGGCATCGAAGTCGGAATGCCGCGAAACTCACCGAGTCAAAGCGTTTCGCCGTTTGCGGAAGAAAGTATGATGTAGAACAAGTAGCAGAAGCATACATGCTCAAGAGGGATCACCCGAAATTCAAAGGCAACTGAATTTCGGCAACCGGGGCATCGAAGTCGGAATGCCTCGAAACTCACCGAGTCAAAGCGTTTCGCCGTTTGCGGAAGAAAGTATGATGTAGAACAAGTAGCAGAAGCATACATGCTCAAGAGGGATCACCCGAAATTCAAAGGCAACTGAATTTCGGCAACCGGGGCATCGAAGTCGGAATGCCGCGAAACTCACCGAGTCAAAGCGTTTCGCCGTTTGCGGAAGAAAGTATGATGTAGAACAAGTAGCAGAAGCATACATGCTCAAGAGGGATCACCCGAAATTCAAAGGCAACTGAATTTCGGCAACCGGGGCATCGAAGTCGGAATGCCTCGAAACTCACCGAGTCAAAGCGTTTCGCCGTTTGCGGAAGAAAGTATGATGTAGAACAAGTAGCAGAAGCATACATGCTCAAGAGGGATCACCCGAAATTCAAAGGCAACTGAATTTCGGCAACCGGGGCATCGAAGTCGGAATGCCTCGAAACTCACCGAGTCAAAGCGTTTCGCCGTTTGCGGAAGAAAGTATGATGTAGAACAAGTAGCAGAAGCATACATGCTCAAGAGGGATCACCCGAAATTCAAAGGCAACTGAATTTCGGCAACCGGGGCATCGAAGTCGGAATGCCTCGAAACTCACCGAGTCAAAGCGTTTCGCCGTTTGCGGAAGAAAGTATGATGTAGAACAAGTAGCAGAAGCATACATGCTCAAGAGGGATCACCCGAAATTCAAAGGCAACTGAATTTCGGCAACCGGGGCATCGAAGTCGGAATGCCTCGAAACTCACCGAGTCAAAGCGTTTCGCCGTTTGCGGAAGAAAGTATGATGTAGAACAAGTAGCAGAAGCATACATGCTCAAGAGGGATCACCCGAAATTCAAAGGCAACTGAATTTCGGCAACCGGGGCATCGAAGTCGGAATGCCGCGAAACTCACCGAGTCAAAGCGTTTCGCCGTTTGCGGAAGAAAGTATGATGTAGAACAAGTAGCAGAAGCATACATGCTCAAGAGGGATCACCCGAAATTCAAAGGCAACTGAATTTCGGCAACCGGGGCATCGAAGTCGGAATGCCGCGAAACTCACCGAGTCAAAGCGTTTCGCCGTTTGCGGAAGAAAGTATGATGTAGAACAAGTAGCAGAAGCATACATGCTCAAGAGGGATCACCCGAAATTCAAAGGCAACTGAATTTCGGCAACCGGGGCATCGAAGTCGGAATGCCTCGAAACTCACCGAGTCAAAGCGTTTCGCCGTTTGCGGAAGAAAGTATGATGTAGAACAAGTAGCAGAAGCATACATGCTCAAGAGGGATCACCCGAAATTCAAAGGCAACTGAATTTCGGCAACCGGGGCATCGAAGTCGGAATGCCTCGAAACTCACCGAGTCAAAGCGTTTCGCCGTTTGCGGAAGAAAGTATGATGTAGAACAAGTAGCAGAAGCATACATGCTCAAGAGGGATCACCCGAAATTCAAAGGCAACTGAATTTCGGCAACCGGGGCATCGAAGTCGGAATGCCTCGAAACTCACCGAGTCAAAGCGTTTCGCCGTTTGCGGAAGAAAGTATGATGTAGAACAAGTAGCAGAAGCATACATGCTCAAGAGGGATCACCCGAAATTCAAAGGCAACTGAATTTCGGCAACCGGGGCATCGAAGTCGGAATGCCTCGAAACTCACCGAGTCAAAGCGTTTCGCCGTTTGCGGAAGAAAGTATGATGTAGAACAAGTAGCAGAAGCATACATGCTCAAGAGGGATCACCCGAAATTCAAAGGCAACTGAATTTCGGCAACCGGGGCATCGAAGTCGGAATGCCTCGAAACTCACCGAGTCAAAGCGTTTCGCCGTTTGCGGAAGAAAGTATGATGTAGAACAAGTAGCAGAAGCATACATGCTCAAGAGGGATCACCCGAAATTCAAAGGCAACTGAATTTCGGCAACCGGGGCATCGAAGTCGGAATGCCTCGAAACTCACCGAGTCAAAGCGTTTCGCCGTTTGCGGAAGAAAGTATGATGTAGAACAAGTAGCAGAAGCATACATGCTCAAGAGGGATCACCCGAAATTCAAAGGCAACTGAATTTCGGCAACCGGGGCATCGAAGTCGGAATGCCGCGAAACTCACCGAGTCAAAGCGTTTCGCCGTTTGCGGAAGAAAGTATGATGTAGAACAAGTAGCAGAAGCATACATGCTCAAGAGGGATCACCCGAAATTCAAAGGCAACTGAATTTCGGCAACCGGGGCATCGAAGTCGGAATGCCGCGAAACTCACCGAGTCAAAGCGTTTCGCCGTTTGCGGAAGAAAGTATGATGTAGAACAAGTAGCAGAAGCATACATGCTCAAGAGGGATCACCCGAAATTCAAAGGCAACTGAATTTCGGCAACCGGGCATCGAAGTCGGAATGCCTCGAAACTCACCGAGTCAAAGCGTTTCGCCGTTTGCGGAAGAAAGTATGATGTAGAACAAGTAGCAGAAGCATACATGCTCAAGAGGGATCACCCGAAATTCAAAGGCAACTGAATTTCGGCAACCGGGGCATCGAAGTCGGAATGCCTCGAAACTCACCGAGTCAAAGCGTTTCGCCGTTTGCGGAAGAAAGTATGATGTAGAACAAGTAGCAGAAGCATACATGCTCAAGAGGGATCACCCGAAATTCAAAGGCAACTGAATTTCGGCAACCGGGGCATCGAAGTCGGAATGCCGCGAAACTCACCGAGTCAAAGCGTTTCGCCGTTTGCGGAAGAAAGTATGATGTAGAACAAGTAGCAGAAGCATACATGCTCAAGAGGGATCACCCGAAATTCAAAGGCAACTGAATTTCGGCAACCGGGGCATCGAAGTCGGAATGCCGCGAAACTCACCGAGTCAAAGCGTTTCGCCGTTTGCGGAAGAAAGTATGATGTAGAACAAGTAGCAGAAGCATACATGCTCAAGAGGGATCACCCGAAATTCAAAGGCAACTGAATTTCGGCAACCGGGGCATCGAAGTCGGAATGCCGCGAAACTCACCGAGTCAAAGCGTTTCGCCGTTTGCGGAAGAAAGTATGATGTAGAACAAGTAGCAGAAGCATACATGCTCAAGAGGGATCACCCGAAATTCAAAGGCAACTGAATTTCGGCAACCGGGGCATCGAAGTCGGAATGCCGCGAAACTCACCGAGTCAAAGCGTTTCGCCGTTTGCGGAAGAAAGTATGATGTAGAACAAGTAGCAGAAGCATACATGCTCAAGAGGGATCACCCGAAATTCAAAGGCAACTGAATTTCGGCAACCGGGGCATCGAAGTCGGAATGCCGCGAAACTCACCGAGTCAAAGCGTTTCGCCGTTTGCGGAAGAAAGTATGATGTAGAACAAGTAGCAGAAGCATACATGCTCAAGAGGGATCACCCGAAATTCAAAGGCAACTGAATTTCGGCAACCGGGGCATCGAAGTCGGAATGCCTCGAAACTCACCGAGTCAAAGCGTTTCGCCGTTTGCGGAAGAAAGTATGATGTAGAACAAGTAGCAGAAGCATACATGCTCAAGAGGGATCACCCGAAATTCAAAGGCAACTGAATTTCGGCAACCGGGGCATCGAAGTCGGAATGCCTCGAAACTCACCGAGTCAAAGCGTTTCGCCGTTTGCGGAAGAAAGTATGATGTAGAACAAGTAGCAGAAGCATACATGCTCAAGAGGGATCACCCGAAATTCAAAGGCAACTGAATTTCGGCAACCGGGGCATCGAAGTCGGAATGCCGCGAAACTCACCGAGTCAAAGCGTTTCGCCGTTTGCGGAAGAAAGTATGATGTAGAACAAGTAGCAGAAGCATACATGCTCAAGAGGGATCACCCGAAATTCAAAGGCAACTGAATTTCGGCAACCGGGGCATCGAAGTCGGAATGCCGCGAAACTCACCGAGTCAAAGCGTTTCGCCGTTTGCGGAAGAAAGTATGATGTAGAACAAGTAGCAGAAGCATACATGCTCAAGAGGGATCACCCGAAATTCAAAGGCAACTGAATTTCGGCAACCGGGGCATCGAAGTCGGAATGCCGCGAAACTCACCGAGTCAAAGCGTTTCGCCGTTTGCGGAAGAAAGTATGATGTAGAACAAGTAGCAGAAGCATACATGCTCAAGAGGGATCACCCGAAATTCAAAGGCAACTGAATTTCGGCAACCGGGGCATCGAAGTCGGAATGCCTCGAAACTCACCGAGTCAAAGCGTTTCGCCGTTTGCGGAAGAAAGTATGATGTAGAACAAGTAGCAGAAGCATACATGCTCAAGAGGGATCACCCGAAATTCAAAGGCAACTGAATTTCGGCAACCGGGGCATCGAAGTCGGAATGCCTCGAAACTCACCGAGTCAAAGCGTTTCGCCGTTTGCGGAAGAAAGTATGATGTAGAACAAGTAGCAGAAGCATACATGCTCAAGAGGGATCACCCGAAATTCAAAGGCAACTGAATTTCGGCAACCGGGGCATCGAAGTCGGAATGCCGCGAAACTCACCGAGTCAAAGCGTTTCGCCGTTTGCGGAAGAAAGTATGATGTAGAACAAGTAGCAGAAGCATACATGCTCAAGAGGGATCACCCGAAATTCAAAGGCAACTGAATTTCGGCAACCGGGGCATCGAAGTCGGAATGCCTCGAAACTCACCGAGTCAAAGCGTTTCGCCGTTTGCGGAAGAAAGTATGATGTAGAACAAGTAGCAGAAGCATACATGCTCAAGAGGGATCACCCGAAATTCAAAGGCAACTGAATTTCGGCAACCGGGGCATCGAAGTCGGAATGCCGCGAAACTCACCGAGTCAAAGCGTTTCGCCGTTTGCGGAAGAAAGTATGATGTAGAACAAGTAGCAGAAGCATACATGCTCAAGAGGGATCACCCGAAATTCAAAGGCAACTGAATTTCGGCAACCGGGGCATCGAAGTCGGAATGCCGCGAAACTCACCGAGTCAAAGCGTTTCGCCGTTTGCGGAAGAAAGTATGATGTAGAACAAGTAGCAGAAGCATACATGCTCAAGAGGGATCACCCGAAATTCAAAGGCAACTGAATTTCGGCAACCGGGGCATCGAAGTCGGAATGCCTCGAAACTCACCGAGTCAAAGCGTTTCGCCGTTTGCGGAAGAAAGTATGATGTAGAACAAGTAGCAGAAGCATACATGCTCAAGAGGGATCACCCGAAATTCAAAGGCAACTGAATTTCGGCAACCGGGGCATCGAAGTCGGAATGCCTCGAAACTCACCGAGTCAAAGCGTTTCGCCGTTTGCGGAAGAAAGTATGATGTAGAACAAGTAGCAGAAGCATACATGCTCAAGAGGGATCACCCGAAATTCAAAGGCAACTGAATTTCGGCAACCGGGGCATCGAAGTCGGAATGCCGCGAAACTCACCGAGTCAAAGCGTTTCGCCGTTTGCGGAAGAAAGTATGATGTAGAACAAGTAGCAGAAGCATACATGCTCAAGAGGGATCACCCGAAATTCAAAGGCAACTGAATTTCGGCAACCGGGGCATCGAAGTCGGAATGCCTCGAAACTCACCGAGTCAAAGCGTTTCGCCGTTTGCGGAAGAAAGTATGATGTAGAACAAGTAGCAGAAGCATACATGCTCAAGAGGGATCACCCGAAATTCAAAGGCAACTGAATTTCGGCAACCGGGGCATCGAAGTCGGAATGCCGCGAAACTCACCGAGTCAAAGCGTTTCGCCGTTTGCGGAAGAAAGTATGATGTAGAACAAGTAGCAGAAGCATACATGCTCAAGAGGGATCACCCGAAATTCAAAGGCAACTGAATTTCGGCAACCGGGGCATCGAAGTCGGAATGCCTCGAAACTCACCGAGTCAAAGCGTTTCGCCGTTTGCGGAAGAAAGTATGATGTAGAACAAGTAGCAGAAGCATACATGCTCAAGAGGGATCACCCGAAATTCAAAGGCAACTGAATTTCGGCAACCGGGGCATCGAAGTCGGAATGCCTCGAAACTCACCGAGTCAAAGCGTTTCGCCGTTTGCGGAAGAAAGTATGATGTAGAACAAGTAGCAGAAGCATACATGCTCAAGAGGGATCACCCGAAATTCAAAGGCAACTGAATTTCGGCAACCGGGACATCGAAGTCGGAATGCCTCGAAACTCACCGAGTCAAAGCGTTTCGCCGTTTGCGGAAGAAAGTATGATGTAGAACAAGTAGCAGAAGCATACATGCTCAAGAGGGATCACCCGAAATTCAAAGGCAACTGAATTTCGGCAACCGGGGCATCGAAGTCGGAATGCCTCGAAACTCACCGAGTCAAAGCGTTTCGCCGTTTGCGGAAGAAAGTATGATGTAGAACAAGTAGCAGAAGCATACATGCTCAAGAGGGATCACCCGAAATTCAAAGGCAACTGAATTTCGGCAACCGGGGCATCGAAGTCGGAATGCCTCGAAACTCACCGAGTCAAAGCGTTTCGCCGTTTGCGGAAGAAAGTATGATGTAGAACAAGTAGCAGAAGCATACATGCTCAAGAGGGATCACCCGAAATTCAAAGGCAACTGAATTTCGGCAACCGGGGCATCGAAGTCGGAATGCCTCGAAACTCACCGAGTCAAAGCGTTTCGCCGTTTGCGGAAGAAAGTATGATGTAGAACAAGTAGCAGAAGCATACATGCTCAAGAGGGATCACCCGAAATTCAAAGGCAACTGAATTTCGGCAACCGGGGCATCGAAGTCGGAATGCCGCGAAACTCACCGAGTCAAAGCGTTTCGCCGTTTGCGGAAGAAAGTATGATGTAGAACAAGTAGCAGAAGCATACATGCTCAAGAGGGATCACCCGAAATTCAAAGGCAACTGAATTTCGGCAACCGGGGCATCGAAGTCGGAATGCCGCGAAACTCACCGAGTCAAAGCGTTTCGCCGTTTGCGGAAGAAAGTATGATGTAGAACAAGTAGCAGAAGCATACATGCTCAAGAGGGATCACCCGAAATTCAAAGGCAACTGAATTTCGGCAACCGGGGCATCGAAGTCGGAATGCCTCGAAACTCACCGAGTCAAAGCGTTTCGCCGTTTGCGGAAGAAAGTATGATGTAGAACAAGTAGCAGAAGCATACATGCTCAAGAGGGATCACCCGAAATTCAAAGGCAACTGAATTTCGGCAACCGGGGCATCGAAGTCGGAATGCCGCGAAACTCACCGAGTCAAAGCGTTTCGCCGTTTGCGGAAGAAAGTATGATGTAGAACAAGTAGCAGAAGCATACATGCTCAAGAGGGATCACCCGAAATTCAAAGGCAACTGAATTTCGGCAACCGGGGCATCGAAGTCGGAATGCCTCGAAACTCACCGAGTCAAAGCGTTTCGCCGTTTGCGGAAGAAAGTATGATGTAGAACAAGTAGCAGAAGCATACATGCTCAAGAGGGATCACCCGAAATTCAAAGGCAACTGAATTTCGGCAACCGGGGCATCGAAGTCGGAATGCCGCGAAACTCACCGAGTCAAAGCGTTTCGCCGTTTGCGGAAGAAAGTATGATGTAGAACAAGTAGCAGAAGCATACATGCTCAAGAGGGATCACCCGAAATTCAAAGGCAACTGAATTTCGGCAACCGGGGCATCGAAGTCGGAATGCCGCGAAACTCACCGAGTCAAAGCGTTTCGCCGTTTGCGGAAGAAAGTATGATGTAGAACAAGTAGCAGAAGCATACATGCTCAAGAGGGATCACCCGAAATGCAAAGGCAACTGAATTTCGGCAACCGGGGCATCGAAGTCGGAATGCCGCGAAACTCACCGAGTCAAAGCGTTTCGCCGTTTGCGGAAGAAAGTATGATGTAGAACAAGTAGCAGAAGCATACATGCTCAAGAGGGATCACCCGAAATTCAAAGGCAACTGAATTTCGGCAACCGGGGCATCGAAGTCGGAATGCCGCGAAACTCACCGAGTCAAAGCGTTTCGCCGTTTGCGGAAGAAAGTATGATGTAGAACAAGTAGCAGAAGCATACATGCTCAAGAGGGATCACCCGAAATTCAAAGGCAACTGAATTTCGGCAACCGGGGCATCGAAGTCGGAATGCCGCGAAACTCACCGAGTCAAAGCGTTTCGCCGTTTGCGGAAGAAAGTATGATGTAGAACAAGTAGCAGAAGCATACATGCTCAAGAGGGATCACCCGAAATTCAAAGGCAACTGAATTTCGGCAACCGGGACATCGAAGTCGGAATGCCTCGAAACTCACCGAGTCAAAGCGTTTCGCCGTTTGCGGAAGAAAGTATGATGTAGAACAAGTAGCAGAAGCATACATGCTCAAGAGGGATCACCCGAAATTCAAAGGCAACTGAATTTCGGCAACCGGGGCATCGAAGTCGGAATGCCGCGAAACTCACCGAGTCAAAGCGTTTCGCCGTTTGCGGAAGAAAGTATGATGTAGAACAAGTAGCAGAAGCATACATGCTCAAGAGGGATCACCCAGAATTCAAAGGCACTGAATTTCGGCAACCGGGAGCATCGAAGTCGGAATCCGCGAAAACTCACCGAGTCAAAGCGTTTCGCCGTTTGCGGAAGAAAGTATGATGTAGAAACAATAGCAGCAGCATACAGGCCTCAAGAGGGACATCACCCGAAATTCAAAGGCAACTGAATTTCGGCAACCGGGCATCGAAGTCGGAATGCCTCCAAACTCACCGAGTCAAAGCGTTTCGCCGTTTGCGGAAGAAAGTATGATGTAGAACAAGTAGCAGAAGCATACATGCTCAAGAGGGATCACCCGAAATTCAAAGGCAACTGAATTTCGGCAACCGGGGCATCGAAGTCGTTATGCCTCGAAACTCACCGAGTCAAAGCGTTCGCCGTTGGCGGAAGAAAGTATGATGTACAACAGGTAGCAGAAGCATACATGCTCAAGAGGGATCACCCGAAATGCAAAGGCAACTGAATTTCGGCAACCGGGGCATCGAAGTCGGAATGCCTCGAAACTCACCGAGTCAAAGCGTTTCGCCGTTTGCGGAAGAAAGTATGATGTAGAACAAGTAGCAGAAGCATACATGCTCAAGAGGGATCACCCGAAATTCAAAGGCAACTGAATTTCGGCAACCGGGGCATCGAAGTCGGAATGCCGCGAAACTCACCGAGTCAAAGCGTTTCGCCGTTTGCGGAAGAAAGTATGATGTAGAACAAGTAGCAGAAGCATACATGCTCAAGAGGGATCACCCGAAATTCAAAGGCAACTGAATTTCGGCAACCGGGGCATCGAAGTCGGAATGCCTCGAAACTCACCGAGTCAAAGCGTTTCGCCGTTTGCGGAAGAAAGTATGATGTAGAACAAGTAGCAGAAGCATACATGCTCAAGAGGGATCACCCGAAATTCAAAGGCAACTGAATTTCGGCAACCGGGGCATCGAAGTCGGAATGCCGCGAAACTCACCGAGTCAAAGCGTTTCGCCGTTTGCGGAAGAAAGTATGATGTAGAACAAGTAGCAGAAGCATACATGCTCAAGAGGGATCACCCGAAATTCAAAGGCAACTGAATTTCGGCAACCGGGGCATCGAAGTCGGAATGCCTCGAAACTCACCGAGTCAAAGCGTTTCGCCGTTTGCGGAAGAAAGTATGATGTAGAACAAGTAGCAGAAGCATACATGCTCAAGAGGGATCACCCGAAATTCAAAGGCAACTGAATTTCGGCAACCGGGGCATCGAAGTCGGAATGCCGCGAAACTCACCGAGTCAAAGCGTTTCGCCGTTTGCGGAAGAAAGTATGATGTAGAACAAGTAGCAGAAGCATACATGCTCAAGAGGGATCACCCGAAATTCAAAGGCAACTGAATTTCGGCAACCGGGGCATCGAAGTCGGAATGCCGCGAAACTCACCGAGTCAAAGCGTTTCGCCGTTTGCGGAAGAAAGTATGATGTAGAACAAGTAGCAGAAGCATACATGCTCAAGAGGGATCACCCGAAATTCAAAGGCAACTGAATTTCGGCAACCGGGGCATCGAAGTCGGAATGCCTCGAAACTCACCGAGTCAAAGCGTTTCGCCGTTTGCGGAAGAAAGTATGATGTAGAACAAGTAGCAGAAGCATACATGCTCAAGAGGGATCACCCGAAATTCAAAGGCAACTGAATTTCGGCAACCGGGCATCGAAGTCGGAATGCCGCGAAACTCACCGAGTCAAAGCGTTTCGCCGTTTGCGGAAGAAAGTATGATGTAGAACAAGTAGCAGAAGCATACATGCTCAAGAGGGATCACCCGAAATTCAAAGGCAACTGAATTTCGGCAACCGGGGCATCGAAGTCGGAATGCCGCGAAACTCACCGAGTCAAAGCGTTTCGCCGTTTGCGGAAGAAAGTATGATGTAGAACAAGTAGCAGAAGCATACATGCTCAAGAGGGATCACCCGAAATGCAAAGGCAACTGAATTTCGGCAACCGGGGCATCGAAGTCGGAATGCCTCGAAACTCACCGAGTCAAAGCGTTTCGCCGTTTGCGGAAGAAAGTATGATGTAGAACAAGTAGCAGAAGCATACATGCTCAAGAGGGATCACCCGAAATTCAAAGGCAACTGAATTTCGGCAACCGGGGCATCGAAGTCGGAATGCCGCGAAACTCACCGAGTCAAAGCGTTTCGCCGTTTGCGGAAGAAAGTATGATGTAGAACAAGTAGCAGAAGCATACATGCTCAAGAGGGATCACCCGAAATTCAAAGGCAACTGAATTTCGGCAACCGGGGCATCGAAGTCGGAATGCCTCGAAACTCACCGAGTCAAAGCGTTTCGCCGTTTGCGGAAGAAAGTATGATGTAGAACAAGTAGCAGAAGCATACATGCTCAAGAGGGATCACCCGAAATTCAAAGGCAACTGAATTTCGGCAACCGGGGCATCGAAGTCGGAATGCCGCGAAACTCACCGAGTCAAAGCGTTTCGCCGTTTGCGGAAGAAAGTATGATGTAGAACAAGTAGCAGAAGCATACATGCTCAAGAGGGATCACCCGAAATTCAAAGGCAACTGAATTTCGGCAACCGGGGCATCGAAGTCGGAATGCCTCGAAACTCACCGAGTCAAAGCGTTTCGCCGTTTGCGGAAGAAAGTATGATGTAGAACAAGTAGCAGAAGCATACATGCTCAAGAGGGATCACCCGAAATTCAAAGGCAACTGAATTTCGGCAACCGGGGCATCGAAGTCGGAATGCCGCGAAACTCACCGAGTCAAAGCGTTTCGCCGTTTGCGGAAGAAAGTATGATGTAGAACAAGTAGCAGAAGCATACATGCTCAAGAGGGATCACCCGAAATTCAAAGGCAACTGAATTTCGGCAACCGGGGCATCGAAGTCGGAATGCCGCGAAACTCACCGAGTCAAAGCGTTTCGCCGTTTGCGGAAGAAAGTATGATGTAGAACAAGTAGCAGAAGCATACATGCTCAAGAGGGATCACCCGAAATTCAAAGGCAACTGAATTTCGGCAACCGGGGCATCGAAGTCGGAATGCCTCGAAACTCACCGAGTCAAAGCGTTTCGCCGTTTGCGGAAGAAAGTATGATGTAGAACAAGTAGCAGAAGCATACATGCTCAAGAGGGATCACCCGAAATTCAAAGGCAACTGAATTTCGGCAACCGGGGCATCGAAGTCGGAATGCCTCGAAACTCACCGAGTCAAAGCGTTTCGCCGTTTGCGGAAGAAAGTATGATGTAGAACAAGTAGCAGAAGCATACATGCTCAAGAGGGATCACCCGAAATTCAAAGGCAACTGAATTTCGGCAACCGGGGCATCGAAGTCGGAATGCCGCGAAACTCACCGAGTCAAAGCGTTTCGCCGTTTGCGGAAGAAAGTATGATGTAGAACAAGTAGCAGAAGCATACATGCTCAAGAGGGATCACCCGAAATTCAAAGGCAACTGAATTTCGGCAACCGGGGCATCGAAGTCGGAATGCCTCGAAACTCACCGAGTCAAAGCGTTTCGCCGTTTGCGGAAGAAAGTATGATGTAGAACAAGTAGCAGAAGCATACATGCTCAAGAGGGATCACCCGAAATTCAAAGGCAACTGAATTTCGGCAACCGGGGCATCGAAGTCGGAATGCCGCGAAACTCACCGAGTCAAAGCGTTTCGCCGTTTGCGGAAGAAAGTATGATGTAGAACAAGTAGCAGAAGCATACATGCTCAAGAGGGATCACCCGAAATGCAAAGGCAACTGAATTTCGGCAACCGGGGCATCGAAGTCGGAATGCCGCGAAACTCACCGAGTCAAAGCGTTTCGCCGTTTGCGGAAGAAAGTATGATGTAGAACAAGTAGCAGAAGCATACATGCTCAAGAGGGATCACCCGAAATTCAAAGGCAACTGAATTTCGGCAACCGGGGCATCGAAGTCGGAATGCCTCGAAACTCACCGAGTCAAAGCGTTTCGCCGTTTGCGGAAGAAAGTATGATGTAGAACAAGTAGCAGAAGCATACATGCTCAAGAGGGATCACCCGAAATTCAAAGGCAACTGAATTTCGGCAACCGGGGCATCGAAGTCGGAATGCCTCGAAACTCACCGAGTCAAAGCGTTTCGCCGTTTGCGGAAGAAAGTATGATGTAGAACAAGTAGCAGAAGCATACATGCTCAAGAGGGATCACCCGAAATTCAAAGGCAACTGAATTTCGGCAACCGGGGCATCGAAGTCGGAATGCCGCGAAACTCACCGAGTCAAAGCGTTTCGCCGTTTGCGGAAGAAAGTATGATGTAGAACAAGTAGCAGAAGCATACATGCTCAAGAGGGATCACCCGAAATTCAAAGGCAACTGAATTTCGGCAACCGGGGCATCGAAGTCGGAATGCCTCGAAACTCACCGAGTCAAAGCGTTTCGCCGTTTGCGGAAGAAAGTATGATGTAGAACAAGTAGCAGAAGCATACATGCTCAAGAGGGATCACCCGAAATTCAAAGGCAACTGAATTTCGGCAACCGGGGCATCGAAGTCGGAATGCCTCGAAACTCACCGAGTCAAAGCGTTTCGCCGTTTGCGGAAGAAAGTATGATGTAGAACAAGTAGCAGAAGCATACATGCTCAAGAGGGATCACCCGAAATTCAAAGGCAACTGAATTTCGGCAACCGGGGCATCGAAGTCGGAATGCCGCGAAACTCACCGAGTCAAAGCGTTTCGCCGTTTGCGGAAGAAAGTATGATGTAGAACAAGTAGCAGAAGCATACATGCTCAAGAGGGATCACCCGAAATTCAAAGGCAACTGAATTTCGGCAACCGGGGCATCGAAGTCGGAATGCCTCGAAACTCACCGAGTCAAAGCGTTTCGCCGTTTGCGGAAGAAAGTATGATGTAGAACAAGTAGCAGAAGCATACATGCTCAAGAGGGATCACCCGAAATTCAAAGGCAACTGAATTTCGGCAACCGGGGCATCGAAGTCGGAATGCCTCGAAACTCACCGAGTCAAAGCGTTTCGCCGTTTGCGGAAGAAAGTATGATGTAGAACAAGTAGCAGAAGCATACATGCTCAAGAGGGATCACCCGAAATTCAAAGGCAACTGAATTTCGGCAACCGGGGCATCGAAGTCGGAATGCCTCGAAACTCACCGAGTCAAAGCGTTTCGCCGTTTGCGGAAGAAAGTATGATGTAGAACAAGTAGCAGAAGCATACATGCTCAAGAGGGATCACCCGAAATTCAAAGGCAACTGAATTTCGGCAACCGGGGCATCGAAGTCGGAATGCCGCGAAACTCACCGAGTCAAAGCGTTTCGCCGTTTGCGGAAGAAAGTATGATGTAGAACAAGTAGCAGAAGCATACATGCTCAAGAGGGATCACCCGAAATTCAAAGGCAACTGAATTTCGGCAACCGGGGCATCGAAGTCGGAATGCCTCGAAACTCACCGAGTCAAAGCGTTTCGCCGTTTGCGGAAGAAAGTATGATGTAGAACAAGTAGCAGAAGCATACATGCTCAAGAGGGATCACCCGAAATTCAAAGGCAACTGAATTTCGGCAACCGGGGCATCGAAGTCGGAATGCCTCGAAACTCACCGAGTCAAAGCGTTTCGCCGTTTGCGGAAGAAAGTATGATGTAGAACAAGTAGCAGAAGCATACATGCTCAAGAGGGATCACCCGAAATTCAAAGGCAACTGAATTTCGGCAACCGGGGCATCGAAGTCGGAATGCCGCGAAACTCACCGAGTCAAAGCGTTTCGCCGTTTGCGGAAGAAAGTATGATGTAGAACAAGTAGCAGAAGCATACATGCTCAAGAGGGATCACCCGAAATTCAAAGGCAACTGAATTTCGGCAACCGGGGCATCGAAGTCGGAATGCCTCGAAACTCACCGAGTCAAAGCGTTTCGCCGTTTGCGGAAGAAAGTATGATGTAGAACAAGTAGCAGAAGCATACATGCTCAAGAGGGATCACCCGAAATTCAAAGGCAACTGAATTTCGGCAACCGGGGCATCGAAGTCGGAATGCCGCGAAACTCACCGAGTCAAAGCGTTTCGCCGTTTGCGGAAGAAAGTATGATGTAGAACAAGTAGCAGAAGCATACATGCTCAAGAGGGATCACCCGAAATTCAAAGGCAACTGAATTTCGGCAACCGGGGCATCGAAGTCGGAATGCCTCGAAACTCACCGAGTCAAAGCGTTTCGCCGTTTGCGGAAGAAAGTATGATGTAGAACAAGTAGCAGAAGCATACATGCTCAAGAGGGATCACCCGAAATTCAAAGGCAACTGAATTTCGGCAACCGGGGCATCGAAGTCGGAATGCCTCGAAACTCACCGAGTCAAAGCGTTTCGCCGTTTGCGGAAGAAAGTATGATGTAGAACAAGTAGCAGAAGCATACATGCTCAAGAGGGATCACCCGAAATTCAAAGGCAACTGAATTTCGGCAACCGGGGCATCGAAGTCGGAATGCCTCGAAACTCACCGAGTCAAAGCGTTTCGCCGTTTGCGGAAGAAAGTATGATGTAGAACAAGTAGCAGAAGCATACATGCTCAAGAGGGATCACCCGAAATTCAAAGGCAACTGAATTTCGGCAACCGGGGCATCGAAGTCGGAATGCCTCGAAACTCACCGAGTCAAAGCGTTTCGCCGTTTGCGGAAGAAAGTATGATGTAGAACAAGTAGCAGAAGCATACATGCTCAAGAGGGATCACCCGAAATTCAAAGGCAACTGAATTTCGGCAACCGGGGCATCGAAGTCGGAATGCCTCGAAACTCACCGAGTCAAAGCGTTTCGCCGTTTGCGGAAGAAAGTATGATGTAGAACAAGTAGCAGAAGCATACATGCTCAAGAGGGATCACCCGAAATTCAAAGGCAACTGAATTTCGGCAACCGGGGCATCGAAGTCGGAATGCCTCGAAACTCACCGAGTCAAAGCGTTTCGCCGTTTGCGGAAGAAAGTATGATGTAGAACAAGTAGCAGAAGCATACATGCTCAAGAGGGATCACCCGAAATTCAAAGGCAACTGAATTTCGGCAACCGGGGCATCGAAGTCGGAATGCCTCGAAACTCACCGAGTCAAAGCGTTTCGCCGTTTGCGGAAGAAAGTATGATGTAGAACAAGTAGCAGAAGCATACATGCTCAAGAGGGATCACCCGAAATTCAAAGGCAACTGAATTTCGGCAACCGGGGCATCGAAGTCGGAATGCCTCGAAACTCACCGAGTCAAAGCGTTTCGCCGTTTGCGGAAGAAAGTATGATGTAGAACAAGTAGCAGAAGCATACATGCTCAAGAGGGATCACCCGAAATTCAAAGGCAACTGAATTTCGGCAACCGGGGCATCGAAGTCGGAATGCCGCGAAACTCACCGAGTCAAAGCGTTTCGCCGTTTGCGGAAGAAAGTATGATGTAGAACAAGTAGCAGAAGCATACATGCTCAAGAGGGATCACCCGAAATTCAAAGGCAACTGAATTTCGGCAACCGGGGCATCGAAGTCGGAATGCCGCGAAACTCACCGAGTCAAAGCGTTTCGCCGTTTGCGGAAGAAAGTATGATGTAGAACAAGTAGCAGAAGCATACATGCTCAAGAGGGATCACCCGAAATTCAAAGGCAACTGAATTTCGGCAACCGGGGCATCGAAGTCGGAATGCCTCGAAACTCACCGAGTCAAAGCGTTTCGCCGTTTGCGGAAGAAAGTATGATGTAGAACAAGTAGCAGAAGCATACATGCTCAAGAGGGATCACCCGAAATTCAAAGGCAACTGAATTTCGGCAACCGGGGCATCGAAGTCGGAATGCCTCGAAACTCACCGAGTCAAAGCGTTTCGCCGTTTGCGGAAGAAAGTATGATGTAGAACAAGTAGCAGAAGCATACATGCTCAAGAGGGATCACCCGAAATTCAAAGGCAACTGAATTTCGGCAACCGGGGCATCGAAGTCGGAATGCCTCGAAACTCACCGAGTCAAAGCGTTTCGCCGTTTGCGGAAGAAAGTATGATGTAGAACAAGTAGCAGAAGCATACATGCTCAAGAGGGATCACCCGAAATTCAAAGGCAACTGAATTTCGGCAACCGGGGCATCGAAGTCGGAATGCCGCGAAACTCACCGAGTCAAAGCGTTTCGCCGTTTGCGGAAGAAAGTATGATGTAGAACAAGTAGCAGAAGCATACATGCTCAAGAGGGATCACCCGAAATTCAAAGGCAACTGAATTTCGGCAACCGGGGCATCGAAGTCGGAATGCCGCGAAACTCACCGAGTCAAAGCGTTTCGCCGTTTGCGGAAGAAAGTATGATGTAGAACAAGTAGCAGAAGCATACATGCTCAAGAGGGATCACCCGAAATTCAAAGGCAACTGAATTTCGGCAACCGGGGCATCGAAGTCGGAATGCCTCGAAACTCACCGAGTCAAAGCGTTTCGCCGTTTGCGGAAGAAAGTATGATGTAGAACAAGTAGCAGAAGCATACATGCTCAAGAGGGATCACCCGAAATTCAAAGGCAACTGAATTTCGGCAACCGGGGCATCGAAGTCGGAATGCCTCGAAACTCACCGAGTCAAAGCGTTTCGCCGTTTGCGGAAGAAAGTATGATGTAGAACAAGTAGCAGAAGCATACATGCTCAAGAGGGATCACCCGAAATTCAAAGGCAACTGAATTTCGGCAACCGGGGCATCGAAGTCGGAATGCCGCGAAACTCACCGAGTCAAAGCGTTTCGCCGTTTGCGGAAGAAAGTATGATGTAGAACAAGTAGCAGAAGCATACATGCTCAAGAGGGATCACCCGAAATTCAAAGGCAACTGAATTTCGGCAACCGGGGCATCGAAGTCGGAATGCCGCGAAACTCACCGAGTCAAAGCGTTTCGCCGTTTGCGGAAGAAAGTATGATGTAGAACAAGTAGCAGAAGCATACATGCTCAAGAGGGATCACCCGAAATTCAAAGGCAACTGAATTTCGGCAACCGGGGCATCGAAGTCGGAATGCCGCGAAACTCACCGAGTCAAAGCGTTTCGCCGTTTGCGGAAGAAAGTATGATGTAGAACAAGTAGCAGAAGCATACATGCTCAAGAGGGATCACCCGAAATTCAAAGGCAACTGAATTTCGGCAACCGGGGCATCGAAGTCGGAATGCCGCGAAACTCACCGAGTCAAAGCGTTTCGCCGTTTGCGGAAGAAAGTATGATGTAGAACAAGTAGCAGAAGCATACATGCTCAAGAGGGATCACCCGAAATTCAAAGGCAACTGAATTTCGGCAACCGGGGCATCGAAGTCGGAATGCCTCGAAACTCACCGAGTCAAAGCGTTTCGCCGTTTGCGGAAGAAAGTATGATGTAGAACAAGTAGCAGAAGCATACATGCTCAAGAGGGATCACCCGAAATTCAAAGGCAACTGAATTTCGGCAACCGGGGCATCGAAGTCGGAATGCCTCGAAACTCACCGAGTCAAAGCGTTTCGCCGTTTGCGGAAGAAAGTATGATGTAGAACAAGTAGCAGAAGCATACATGCTCAAGAGGGATCACCCGAAATTCAAAGGCAACTGAATTTCGGCAACCGGGGCATCGAAGTCGGAATGCCTCGAAACTCACCGAGTCAAAGCGTTTCGCCGTTTGCGGAAGAAAGTATGATGTAGAACAAGTAGCAGAAGCATACATGCTCAAGAGGGATCACCCGAAATTCAAAGGCAACTGAATTTCGGCAACCGGGACATCGAAGTCGGAATGCCTCGAAACTCACCGAGTCAAAGCGTTTCGCCGTTTGCGGAAGAAAGTATGATGTAGAACAAGTAGCAGAAGCATACATGCTCAAGAGGGATCACCCGAAATTCAAAGGCAACTGAATTTCGGCAACCGGGGCATCGAAGTCGGAATGCCTCGAAACTCACCGAGTCAAAGCGTTTCGCCGTTTGCGGAAGAAAGTATGATGTAGAACAAGTAGCAGAAGCATACATGCTCAAGAGGGATCACCCGAAATTCAAAGGCAACTGAATTTCGGCAACCGGGGCATCGAAGTCGGAATGCCTCGAAACTCACCGAGTCAAAGCGTTTCGCCGTTTGCGGAAGAAAGTATGATGTAGAACAAGTAGCAGAAGCATACATGCTCAAGAGGGATCACCCGAAATTCAAAGGCAACTGAATTTCGGCAACCGGGGCATCGAAGTCGGAATGCCTCGAAACTCACCGAGTCAAAGCGTTTCGCCGTTTGCGGAAGAAAGTATGATGTAGAACAAGTAGCAGAAGCATACATGCTCAAGAGGGATCACCCGAAATTCAAAGGCAACTGAATTTCGGCAACCGGGGCATCGAAGTCGGAATGCCTCGAAACTCACCGAGTCAAAGCGTTTCGCCGTTTGCGGAAGAAAGTATGATGTAGAACAAGTAGCAGAAGCATACATGCTCAAGAGGGATCACCCGAAATTCAAAGGCAACTGAATTTCGGCAACCGGGGCATCGAAGTCGGAATGCCTCGAAACTCACCGAGTCAAAGCGTTTCGCCGTTTGCGGAAGAAAGTATGATGTAGAACAAGTAGCAGAAGCATACATGCTCAAGAGGGATCACCCGAAATTCAAAGGCAACTGAATTTCGGCAACCGGGGCATCGAAGTCGGAATGCCTCGAAACTCACCGAGTCAAAGCGTTTCGCCGTTTGCGGAAGAAAGTATGATGTAGAACAAGTAGCAGAAGCATACATGCTCAAGAGGGATCACCCGAAATTCAAAGGCAACTGAATTTCGGCAACCGGGGCATCGAAGTCGGAATGCCGCGAAACTCACCGAGTCAAAGCGTTTCGCCGTTTGCGGAAGAAAGTATGATGTAGAACAAGTAGCAGAAGCATACATGCTCAAGAGGGATCACCCGAAATTCAAAGGCAACTGAATTTCGGCAACCGGGGCATCGAAGTCGGAATGCCTCGAAACTCACCGAGTCAAAGCGTTTCGCCGTTTGCGGAAGAAAGTATGATGTAGAACAAGTAGCAGAAGCATACATGCTCAAGAGGGATCACCCGAAATTCAAAGGCAACTGAATTTCGGCAACCGGGGCATCGAAGTCGGAATGCCTCGAAACTCACCGAGTCAAAGCGTTTCGCCGTTTGCGGAAGAAAGTATGATGTAGAACAAGTAGCAGAAGCATACATGCTCAAGAGGGATCACCCGAAATTCAAAGGCAACTGAATTTCGGCAACCGGGGCATCGAAGTCGGAATGCCTCGAAACTCACCGAGTCAAAGCGTTTCGCCGTTTGCGGAAGAAAGTATGATGTAGAACAAGTAGCAGAAGCATACATGCTCAAGAGGGATCACCCGAAATTCAAAGGCAACTGAATTTCGGCAACCGGGGCATCGAAGTCGGAATGCCGCGAAACTCACCGAGTCAAAGCGTTTCGCCGTTTGCGGAAGAAAGTATGATGTAGAACAAGTAGCAGAAGCATACATGCTCAAGAGGGATCACCCGAAATTCAAAGGCAACTGAATTTCGGCAACCGGGGCATCGAAGTCGGAATGCCGCGAAACTCACCGAGTCAAAGCGTTTCGCCGTTTGCGGAAGAAAGTATGATGTAGAACAAGTAGCAGAAGCATACATGCTCAAGAGGGATCACCCGAAATTCAAAGGCAACTGAATTTCGGCAACCGGGGCATCGAAGTCGGAATGCCTCGAAACTCACCGAGTCAAAGCGTTTCGCCGTTTGCGGAAGAAAGTATGATGTAGAACAAGTAGCAGAAGCATACATGCTCAAGAGGGATCACCCGAAATTCAAAGGCAACTGAATTTCGGCAACCGGGGCATCGAAGTCGGAATGCCTCGAAACTCACCGAGTCAAAGCGTTTCGCCGTTTGCGGAAGAAAGTATGATGTAGAACAAGTAGCAGAAGCATACATGCTCAAGAGGGATCACCCGAAATTCAAAGGCAACTGAATTTCGGCAACCGGGGCATCGAAGTCGGAATGCCTCGAAACTCACCGAGTCAAAGCGTTTCGCCGTTTGCGGAAGAAAGTATGATGTAGAACAAGTAGCAGAAGCATACATGCTCAAGAGGGATCACCCGAAATTCAAAGGCAACTGAATTTCGGCAACCGGGGCATCGAAGTCGGAATGCCTCGAAACTCACCGAGTCAAAGCGTTTCGCCGTTTGCGGAAGAAAGTATGATGTAGAACAAGTAGCAGAAGCATACATGCTCAAGAGGGATCACCCGAAATTCAAAGGCAACTGAATTTCGGCAACCGGGCATCGAAGTCGGAATGCCTCGAAACTCACCGAGTCAAAGCGTTTCGCCGTTTGCGGAAGAAAGTATGATGTAGAACAAGTAGCAGAAGCATACATGCTCAAGAGGGATCACCCGAAATTCAAAGGCAACTGAATTTCGGCAACCGGGGCATCGAAGTCGGAATGCCTCGAAACTCACCGAGTCAAAGCGTTTCGCCGTTTGCGGAAGAAAGTATGATGTAGAACAAGTAGCAGAAGCATACATGCTCAAGAGGGATCACCCGAAATTCAAAGGCAACTGAATTTCGGCAACCGGGGCATCGAAGTCGGAATGCCTCGAAACTCACCGAGTCAAAGCGTTTCGCCGTTTGCGGAAGAAAGTATGATGTAGAACAAGTAGCAGAAGCATACATGCTCAAGAGGGATCACCCGAAATTCAAAGGCAACTGAATTTCGGCAACCGGGGCATCGAAGTCGGAATGCCTCGAAACTCACCGAGTCAAAGCGTTTCGCCGTTTGCGGAAGAAAGTATGATGTAGAACAAGTAGCAGAAGCATACATGCTCAAGAGGGATCACCCGAAATTCAAAGGCAACTGAATTTCGGCAACCGGGGCATCGAAGTCGGAATGCCGCGAAACTCACCGAGTCAAAGCGTTTCGCCGTTTGCGGAAGAAAGTATGATGTAGAACAAGTAGCAGAAGCATACATGCTCAAGAGGGATCACCCGAAATTCAAAGGCAACTGAATTTCGGCAACCGGGGCATCGAAGTCGGAATGCCTCGAAACTCACCGAGTCAAAGCGTTTCGCCGTTTGCGGAAGAAAGTATGATGTAGAACAAGTAGCAGAAGCATACATGCTCAAGAGGGATCACCCGAAATTCAAAGGCAACTGAATTTCGGCAACCGGGGCATCGAAGTCGGAATGCCTCGAAACTCACCGAGTCAAAGCGTTTCGCCGTTTGCGGAAGAAAGTATGATGTAGAACAAGTAGCAGAAGCATACATGCTCAAGAGGGATCACCCGAAATTCAAAGGCAACTGAATTTCGGCAACCGGGGCATCGAAGTCGGAATGCCTCGAAACTCACCGAGTCAAAGCGTTTCGCCGTTTGCGGAAGAAAGTATGATGTAGAACAAGTAGCAGAAGCATACATGCTCAAGAGGGATCACCCGAAATTCAAAGGCAACTGAATTTCGGCAACCGGGGCATCGAAGTCGGAATGCCGCGAAACTCACCGAGTCAAAGCGTTTCGCCGTTTGCGGAAGAAAGTATGATGTAGAACAAGTAGCAGAAGCATACATGCTCAAGAGGGATCACCCGAAATTCAAAGGCAACTGAATTTCGGCAACCGGGGCATCGAAGTCGGAATGCCTCGAAACTCACCGAGTCAAAGCGTTTCGCCGTTTGCGGAAGAAAGTATGATGTAGAACAAGTAGCAGAAGCATACATGCTCAAGAGGGATCACCCGAAATTCAAAGGCAACTGAATTTCGGCAACCGGGGCATCGAAGTCGGAATGCCGCGAAACTCACCGAGTCAAAGCGTTTCGCCGTTTGCGGAAGAAAGTATGATGTAGAACAAGTAGCAGAAGCATACATGCTCAAGAGGGATCACCCGAAATTCAAAGGCAACTGAATTTCGGCAACCGGGGCATCGAAGTCGGAATGCCGCGAAACTCACCGAGTCAAAGCGTTTCGCCGTTTGCGGAAGAAAGTATGATGTAGAACAAGTAGCAGAAGCATACATGCTCAAGAGGGATCACCCGAAATTCAAAGGCAACTGAATTTCGGCAACCGGGGCATCGAAGTCGGAATGCCTCGAAACTCACCGAGTCAAAGCGTTTCGCCGTTTGCGGAAGAAAGTATGATGTAGAACAAGTAGCAGAAGCATACATGCTCAAGAGGGATCACCCGAAATTCAAAGGCAACTGAATTTCGGCAACCGGGGCATCGAAGTCGGAATGCCGCGAAACTCACCGAGTCAAAGCGTTTCGCCGTTTGCGGAAGAAAGTATGATGTAGAACAAGTAGCAGAAGCATACATGCTCAAGAGGGATCACCCGAAATTCAAAGGCAACTGAATTTCGGCAACCGGGGCATCGAAGTCGGAATGCCGCGAAACTCACCGAGTCAAAGCGTTTCGCCGTTTGCGGAAGAAAGTATGATGTAGAACAAGTAGCAGAAGCATACATGCTCAAGAGGGATCACCCGAAATTCAAAGGCAACTGAATTTCGGCAACCGGGGCATCGAAGTCGGAATGCCTCGAAACTCACCGAGTCAAAGCGTTTCGCCGTTTGCGGAAGAAAGTATGATGTAGAACAAGTAGCAGAAGCATACATGCTCAAGAGGGATCACCCGAAATTCAAAGGCAACTGAATTTCGGCAACCGGGGCATCGAAGTCGGAATGCCGCGAAACTCACCGAGTCAAAGCGTTTCGCCGTTTGCGGAAGAAAGTATGATGTAGAACAAGTAGCAGAAGCATACATGCTCAAGAGGGATCACCCGAAATTCAAAGGCAACTGAATTTCGGCAACCGGGGCATCGAAGTCGGAATGCCTCGAAACTCACCGAGTCAAAGCGTTTCGCCGTTTGCGGAAGAAAGTATGATGTAGAACAAGTAGCAGAAGCATACATGCTCAAGAGGGATCACCCGAAATTCAAAGGCAACTGAATTTCGGCAACCGGGGCATCGAAGTCGGAATGCCTCGAAACTCACCGAGTCAAAGCGTTTCGCCGTTTGCGGAAGAAAGTATGATGTAGAACAAGTAGCAGAAGCATACATGCTCAAGAGGGATCACCCGAAATTCAAAGGCAACTGAATTTCGGCAACCGGGGCATCGAAGTCGGAATGCCTCGAAACTCACCGAGTCAAAGCGTTTCGCCGTTTGCGGAAGAAAGTATGATGTAGAACAAGTAGCAGAAGCATACATGCTCAAGAGGGATCACCCGAAATTCAAAGGCAACTGAATTTCGGCAACCGGGGCATCGAAGTCGGAATGCCTCGAAACTCACCGAGTCAAAGCGTTTCGCCGTTTGCGGAAGAAAGTATGATGTAGAACAAGTAGCAGAAGCATACATGCTCAAGAGGGATCACCCGAAATTCAAAGGCAACTGAATTTCGGCAACCGGGGCATCGAAGTCGGAATGCCTCGAAACTCACCGAGTCAAAGCGTTTCGCCGTTTGCGGAAGAAAGTATGATGTAGAACAAGTAGCAGAAGCATACATGCTCAAGAGGGATCACCCGAAATTCAAAGGCAACTGAATTTCGGCAACCGGGGCATCGAAGTCGGAATGCCTCGAAACTCACCGAGTCAAAGCGTTTCGCCGTTTGCGGAAGAAAGTATGATGTAGAACAAGTAGCAGAAGCATACATGCTCAAGAGGGATCACCCGAAATTCAAAGGCAACTGAATTTCGGCAACCGGGGCATCGAAGTCGGAATGCCTCGAAACTCACCGAGTCAAAGCGTTTCGCCGTTTGCGGAAGAAAGTATGATGTAGAACAAGTAGCAGAAGCATACATGCTCAAGAGGGATCACCCGAAATTCAAAGGCAACTGAATTTCGGCAACCGGGGCATCGAAGTCGGAATGCCTCGAAACTCACCGAGTCAAAGCGTTTCGCCGTTTGCGGAAGAAAGTATGATGTAGAACAAGTAGCAGAAGCATACATGCTCAAGAGGGATCACCCGAAATTCAAAGGCAACTGAATTTCGGCAACCGGGGCATCGAAGTCGGAATGCCGCGAAACTCACCGAGTCAAAGCGTTTCGCCGTTTGCGGAAGAAAGTATGATGTAGAACAAGTAGCAGAAGCATACATGCTCAAGAGGGATCACCCGAAATTCAAAGGCAACTGAATTTCGGCAACCGGGGCATCGAAGTCGGAATGCCGCGAAACTCACCGAGTCAAAGCGTTTCGCCGTTTGCGGAAGAAAGTATGATGTAGAACAAGTAGCAGAAGCATACATGCTCAAGAGGGATCACCCGAAATTCAAAGGCAACTGAATTTCGGCAACCGGGGCATCGAAGTCGGAATGCCTCGAAACTCACCGAGTCAAAGCGTTTCGCCGTTTGCGGAAGAAAGTATGATGTAGAACAAGTAGCAGAAGCATACATGCTCAAGAGGGATCACCCGAAATTCAAAGGCAACTGAATTTCGGCAACCGGGGCATCGAAGTCGGAATGCCTCGAAACTCACCGAGTCAAAGCGTTTCGCCGTTTGCGGAAGAAAGTATGATGTAGAACAAGTAGCAGAAGCATACATGCTCAAGAGGGATCACCCGAAATTCAAAGGCAACTGAATTTCGGCAACCGGGGCATCGAAGTCGGAATGCCTCGAAACTCACCGAGTCAAAGCGTTTCGCCGTTTGCGGAAGAAAGTATGATGTAGAACAAGTAGCAGAAGCATACATGCTCAAGAGGGATCACCCGAAATTCAAAGGCAACTGAATTTCGGCAACCGGGGCATCGAAGTCGGAATGCCGCGAAACTCACCGAGTCAAAGCGTTTCGCCGTTTGCGGAAGAAAGTATGATGTAGAACAAGTAGCAGAAGCATACATGCTCAAGAGGGATCACCCGAAATTCAAAGGCAACTGAATTTCGGCAACCGGGGCATCGAAGTCGGAATGCCGCGAAACTCACCGAGTCAAAGCGTTTCGCCGTTTGCGGAAGAAAGTATGATGTAGAACAAGTAGCAGAAGCATACATGCTCAAGAGGGATCACCCGAAATTCAAAGGCAACTGAATTTCGGCAACCGGGGCATCGAAGTCGGAATGCCTCGAAACTCACCGAGTCAAAGCGTTTCGCCGTTTGCGGAAGAAAGTATGATGTAGAACAAGTAGCAGAAGCATACATGCTCAAGAGGGATCACCCGAAATTCAAAGGCAACTGAATTTCGGCAACCGGGGCATCGAAGTCGGAATGCCTCGAAACTCACCGAGTCAAAGCGTTTCGCCGTTTGCGGAAGAAAGTATGATGTAGAACAAGTAGCAGAAGCATACATGCTCAAGAGGGATCACCCGAAATTCAAAGGCAACTGAATTTCGGCAACCGGGGCATCGAAGTCGGAATGCCTCGAAACTCACCGAGTCAAAGCGTTTCGCCGTTTGCGGAAGAAAGTATGATGTAGAACAAGTAGCAGAAGCATACATGCTCAAGAGGGATCACCCGAAATTCAAAGGCAACTGAATTTCGGCAACCGGGGCATCGAAGTCGGAATGCCTCGAAACTCACCGAGTCAAAGCGTTTCGCCGTTTGCGGAAGAAAGTATGATGTAGAACAAGTAGCAGAAGCATACATGCTCAAGAGGGATCACCCGAAATTCAAAGGCAACTGAATTTCGGCAACCGGGGCATCGAAGTCGGAATGCCTCGAAACTCACCGAGTCAAAGCGTTTCGCCGTTTGCGGAAGAAAGTATGATGTAGAACAAGTAGCAGAAGCATACATGCTCAAGAGGGATCACCCGAAATTCAAAGGCAACTGAATTTCGGCAACCGGGGCATCGAAGTCGGAATGCCTCGAAACTCACCGAGTCAAAGCGTTTCGCCGTTTGCGGAAGAAAGTATGATGTAGAACAAGTAGCAGAAGCATACATGCTCAAGAGGGATCACCCGAAATTCAAAGGCAACTGAATTTCGGCAACCGGGGCATCGAAGTCGGAATGCCTCGAAACTCACCGAGTCAAAGCGTTTCGCCGTTTGCGGAAGAAAGTATGATGTAGAACAAGTAGCAGAAGCATACATGCTCAAGAGGGATCACCCGAAATTCAAAGGCAACTGAATTTCGGCAACCGGGGCATCGAAGTCGGAATGCCGCGAAACTCACCGAGTCAAAGCGTTTCGCCGTTTGCGGAAGAAAGTATGATGTAGAACAAGTAGCAGAAGCATACATGCTCAAGAGGGATCACCCGAAATTCAAAGGCAACTGAATTTCGGCAACCGGGGCATCGAAGTCGGAATGCCTCGAAACTCACCGAGTCAAAGCGTTTCGCCGTTTGCGGAAGAAAGTATGATGTAGAACAAGTAGCAGAAGCATACATGCTCAAGAGGGATCACCCGAAATTCAAAGGCAACTGAATTTCGGCAACCGGGGCATCGAAGTCGGAATGCCTCGAAACTCACCGAGTCAAAGCGTTTCGCCGTTTGCGGAAGAAAGTATGATGTAGAACAAGTAGCAGAAGCATACATGCTCAAGAGGGATCACCCGAAATTCAAAGGCAACTGAATTTCGGCAACCGGGGCATCGAAGTCGGAATGCCTCGAAACTCACCGAGTCAAAGCGTTTCGCCGTTTGCGGAAGAAAGTATGATGTAGAACAAGTAGCAGAAGCATACATGCTCAAGAGGGATCACCCGAAATTCAAAGGCAACTGAATTTCGGCAACCGGGGCATCGAAGTCGGAATGCCTCGAAACTCACCGAGTCAAAGCGTTTCGCCGTTTGCGGAAGAAAGTATGATGTAGAACAAGTAGCAGAAGCATACATGCTCAAGAGGGATCACCCGAAATTCAAAGGCAACTGAATTTCGGCAACCGGGGCATCGAAGTCGGAATGCCTCGAAACTCACCGAGTCAAAGCGTTTCGCCGTTTGCGGAAGAAAGTATGATGTAGAACAAGTAGCAGAAGCATACATGCTCAAGAGGGATCACCCGAAATTCAAAGGCAACTGAATTTCGGCAACCGGGGCATCGAAGTCGGAATGCCTCGAAACTCACCGAGTCAAAGCGTTTCGCCGTTTGCGGAAGAAAGTATGATGTAGAACAAGTAGCAGAAGCATACATGCTCAAGAGGGATCACCCGAAATTCAAAGGCAACTGAATTTCGGCAACCGGGGCATCGAAGTCGGAATGCCTCGAAACTCACCGAGTCAAAGCGTTTCGCCGTTTGCGGAAGAAAGTATGATGTAGAACAAGTAGCAGAAGCATACATGCTCAAGAGGGATCACCCGAAATTCAAAGGCAACTGAATTTCGGCAACCGGGGCATCGAAGTCGGAATGCCGCGAAACTCACCGAGTCAAAGCGTTTCGCCGTTTGCGGAAGAAAGTATGATGTAGAACAAGTAGCAGAAGCATACATGCTCAAGAGGGATCACCCGAAATTCAAAGGCAACTGAATTTCGGCAACCGGGGCATCGAAGTCGGAATGCCGCGAAACTCACCGAGTCAAAGCGTTTCGCCGTTTGCGGAAGAAAGTATGATGTAGAACAAGTAGCAGAAGCATACATGCTCAAGAGGGATCACCCGAAATTCAAAGGCAACTGAATTTCGGCAACCGGGGCATCGAAGTCGGAATGCCTCGAAACTCACCGAGTCAAAGCGTTTCGCCGTTTGCGGAAGAAAGTATGATGTAGAACAAGTAGCAGAAGCATACATGCTCAAGAGGGATCACCCGAAATTCAAAGGCAACTGAATTTCGGCAACCGGGCATCGAAGTCGGAATGCCTCGAAACTCACCGAGTCAAAGCGTTTCGCCGTTTGCGGAAGAAAGTATGATGTAGAACAAGTAGCAGAAGCATACATGCTCAAGAGGGATCACCCGAAATTCAAAGGCAACTGAATTTCGGCAACCGGGGCATCGAAGTCGGAATGCCGCGAAACTCACCGAGTCAAAGCGTTTCGCCGTTTGCGGAAGAAAGTATGATGTAGAACAAGTAGCAGAAGCATACATGCTCAAGAGGGATCACCCCGAAATTCAAAGGCAACTGAATTTCGGCAACCGGGGCATCGAAGTCGGAATGCCGCGAAACTCACCGAGTCAAAGCGTTTCGCCGTTTGCGGAAGAAAGTATGATGTAGAACAAGTAGCAGAAGCATACATGCTCAAGAGGGATCACCCGAAATTCAAAGGCAACTGAATTTCGGCAACCGGGGCATCGAAGTCGGAATGCCTCGAAACTCACCGAGTCAAAGCGTTTCGCCGTTTGCGGAAGAAAGTATGATGTAGAACAAGTAGCAGAAGCATACATGCTCAAGAGGGATCACCCGAAATTCAAAGGCAACTGAATTTCGGCAACCGGGGCATCGAAGTCGGAATGCCGCGAAACTCACCGAGTCAAAGCGTTTCGCCGTTTGCGGAAGAAAGTATGATGTAGAACAAGTAGCAGAAGCATACATGCTCAAGAGGGATCACCCGAAATTCAAAGGCAACTGAATTTCGGCAACCGGGGCATCGAAGTCGGAATGCCGCGAAACTCACCGAGTCAAAGCGTTTCGCCGTTTGCGGAAGAAAGTATGATGTAGAACAAGTAGCAGAAGCATACATGCTCAAGAGGGATCACCCGAAATTCAAAGGCAACTGAATTTCGGCAACCGGGGCATCGAAGTCGGAATGCCGCGAAACTCACCGAGTCAAAGCGTTTCGCCGTTTGCGGAAGAAAGTATGATGTAGAACAAGTAGCAGAAGCATACATGCTCAAGAGGGATCACCCGAAATTCAAAGGCAACTGAATTTCGGCAACCGGGGCATCGAAGTCGGAATGCCTCGAAACTCACCGAGTCAAAGCGTTTCGCCGTTTGCGGAAGAAAGTATGATGTAGAACAAGTAGCAGAAGCATACATGCTCAAGAGGGATCACCCGAAATTCAAAGGCAACTGAATTTCGGCAACCGGGGCATCGAAGTCGGAATGCCGCGAAACTCACCGAGTCAAAGCGTTTCGCCGTTTGCGGAAGAAAGTATGATGTAGAACAAGTAGCAGAAGCATACATGCTCAAGAGGGATCACCCGAAATTCAAAGGCAACTGAATTTCGGCAACCGGGGCATCGAAGTCGGAATGCCGCGAAACTCACCGAGTCAAAGCGTTTCGCCGTTTGCGGAAGAAAGTATGATGTAGAACAAGTAGCAGAAGCATACATGCTCAAGAGGGATCACCCGAAATTCAAAGGCAACTGAATTTCGGCAACCGGGGCATCGAAGTCGGAATGCCTCGAAACTCACCGAGTCAAAGCGTTTCGCCGTTTGCGGAAGAAAGTATGATGTAGAACAAGTAGCAGAAGCATACATGCTCAAGAGGGATCACCCGAAATTCAAAGGCAACTGAATTTCGGCAACCGGGGCATCGAAGTCGGAATGCCTCGAAACTCACCGAGTCAAAGCGTTTCGCCGTTTGCGGAAGAAAGTATGATGTAGAACAAGTAGCAGAAGCATACATGCTCAAGAGGGATCACCCGAAATTCAAAGGCAACTGAATTTCGGCAACCGGGGCATCGAAGTCGGAATGCCTCGAAACTCACCGAGTCAAAGCGTTTCGCCGTTTGCGGAAGAAAGTATGATGTAGAACAAGTAGCAGAAGCATACATGCTCAAGAGGGATCACCCGAAATTCAAAGGCAACTGAATTTCGGCAACCGGGGCATCGAAGTCGGAATGCCTCGAAACTCACCGAGTCAAAGCGTTTCGCCGTTTGCGGAAGAAAGTATGATGTAGAACAAGTAGCAGAAGCATACATGCTCAAGAGGGATCACCCGAAATTCAAAGGCAACTGAATTTCGGCAACCGGGGCATCGAAGTCGGAATGCCTCGAAACTCACCGAGTCAAAGCGTTTCGCCGTTTGCGGAAGAAAGTATGATGTAGAACAAGTAGCAGAAGCATACATGCTCAAGAGGGATCACCCGAAATTCAAAGGCAACTGAATTTCGGCAACCGGGGCATCGAAGTCGGAATGCCTCGAAACTCACCGAGTCAAAGCGTTTCGCCGTTTGCGGAAGAAAGTATGATGTAGAACAAGTAGCAGAAGCATACATGCTCAAGAGGGATCACCCGAAATTCAAAGGCAACTGAATTTCGGCAACCGGGGCATCGAAGTCGGAATGCCTCGAAACTCACCGAGTCAAAGCGTTTCGCCGTTTGCGGAAGAAAGTATGATGTAGAACAAGTAGCAGAAGCATACATGCTCAAGAGGGATCACCCGAAATTCAAAGGCAACTGAATTTCGGCAACCGGGGCATCGAAGTCGGAATGCCGCGAAACTCACCGAGTCAAAGCGTTTCGCCGTTTGCGGAAGAAAGTATGATGTAGAACAAGTAGCAGAAGCATACATGCTCAAGAGGGATCACCCGAAATTCAAAGGCAACTGAATTTCGGCAACCGGGGCATCGAAGTCGGAATGCCGCGAAACTCACCGAGTCAAAGCGTTTCGCCGTTTGCGGAAGAAAGTATGATGTAGAACAAGTAGCAGAAGCATACATGCTCAAGAGGGATCACCCGAAATTCAAAGGCAACTGAATTTCGGCAACCGGGGCATCGAAGTCGGAATGCCTCGAAACTCACCGAGTCAAAGCGTTTCGCCGTTTGCGGAAGAAAGTATGATGTAGAACAAGTAGCAGAAGCATACATGCTCAAGAGGGATCACCCGAAATTCAAAGGCAACTGAATTTCGGCAACCGGGGCATCGAAGTCGGAATGCCGCGAAACTCACCGAGTCAAAGCGTTTCGCCGTTTGCGGAAGAAAGTATGATGTAGAACAAGTAGCAGAAGCATACATGCTCAAGAGGGATCACCCGAAATTCAAAGGCAACTGAATTTCGGCAACCGGGGCATCGAAGTCGGAATGCCGCGAAACTCACCGAGTCAAAGCGTTTCGCCGTTTGCGGAAGAAAGTATGATGTAGAACAAGTAGCAGAAGCATACATGCTCAAGAGGGATCACCCGAAATTCAAAGGCAACTGAATTTCGGCAACCGGGGCATCGAAGTCGGAATGCCTCGAAACTCACCGAGTCAAAGCGTTTCGCCGTTTGCGGAAGAAAGTATGATGTAGAACAAGTAGCAGAAGCATACATGCTCAAGAGGGATCACCCGAAATTCAAAGGCAACTGAATTTCGGCAACCGGGGCATCGAAGTCGGAATGCCTCGAAACTCACCGAGTCAAAGCGTTTCGCCGTTTGCGGAAGAAAGTATGATGTAGAACAAGTAGCAGAAGCATACATGCTCAAGAGGGATCACCCGAAATTCAAAGGCAACTGAATTTCGGCAACCGGGGCATCGAAGTCGGAATGCCTCGAAACTCACCGAGTCAAAGCGTTTCGCCGTTTGCGGAAGAAAGTATGATGTAGAACAAGTAGCAGAAGCATACATGCTCAAGAGGGATCACCCGAAATTCAAAGGCAACTGAATTTCGGCAACCGGGGCATCGAAGTCGGAATGCCTCGAAACTCACCGAGTCAAAGCGTTTCGCCGTTTGCGGAAGAAAGTATGATGTAGAACAAGTAGCAGAAGCATACATGCTCAAGAGGGATCACCCGAAATTCAAAGGCAACTGAATTTCGGCAACCGGGGCATCGAAGTCGGAATGCCTCGAAACTCACCGAGTCAAAGCGTTTCGCCGTTTGCGGAAGAAAGTATGATGTAGAACAAGTAGCAGAAGCATACATGCTCAAGAGGGATCACCCGAAATTCAAAGGCAACTGAATTTCGGCAACCGGGGCATCGAAGTCGGAATGCCTCGAAACTCACCGAGTCAAAGCGTTTCGCCGTTTGCGGAAGAAAGTATGATGTAGAACAAGTAGCAGAAGCATACATGCTCAAGAGGGATCACCCGAAATTCAAAGGCAACTGAATTTCGGCAACCGGGGCATCGAAGTCGGAATGCCTCGAAACTCACCGAGTCAAAGCGTTTCGCCGTTTGCGGAAGAAAGTATGATGTAGAACAAGTAGCAGAAGCATACATGCTCAAGAGGGATCACCCGAAATTCAAAGGCAACTGAATTTCGGCAACCGGGGCATCGAAGTCGGAATGCCTCGAAACTCACCGAGTCAAAGCGTTTCGCCGTTTGCGGAAGAAAGTATGATGTAGAACAAGTAGCAGAAGCATACATGCTCAAGAGGGATCACCCGAAATTCAAAGGCAACTGAATTTCGGCAACCGGGGCATCGAAGTCGGAATGCCTCGAAACTCACCGAGTCAAAGCGTTTCGCCGTTTGCGGAAGAAAGTATGATGTAGAACAAGTAGCAGAAGCATACATGCTCAAGAGGGATCACCCGAAATTCAAAGGCAACTGAATTTCGGCAACCGGGCATCGAAGTCGGAATGCCTCGAAACTCACCGAGTCAAAGCGTTTCGCCGTTTGCGGAAGAAAGTATGATGTAGAACAAGTAGCAGAAGCATACATGCTCAAGAGGGATCACCCGAAATTCAAAGGCAACTGAATTTCGGCAACCGGGGCATCGAAGTCGGAATGCCTCGAAACTCACCGAGTCAAAGCGTTTCGCCGTTTGCGGAAGAAAGTATGATGTAGAACAAGTAGCAGAAGCATACATGCTCAAGAGGGATCACCCGAAATTCAAAGGCAACTGAATTTCGGCAACCGGGGCATCGAAGTCGGAATGCCTCGAAACTCACCGAGTCAAAGCGTTTCGCCGTTTGCGGAAGAAAGTATGATGTAGAACAAGTAGCAGAAGCATACATGCTCAAGAGGGATCACCCGAAATTCAAAGGCAACTGAATTTCGGCAACCGGGCATCGAAGTCGGAATGCCTCGAAACTCACCGAGTCAAAGCGTTTCGCCGTTTGCGGAAGAAAGTATGATGTAGAACAAGTAGCAGAAGCATACATGCTCAAGAGGGATCACCCGAAATTCAAAGGCAACTGAATTTCGGCAACCGGGGAATCGAAGTCGGAATGCCTCGAAACTCACCGAGTCAAAGCGTTTCGCCGTTTGCGGAAGAAAGTATGATGTAGAACAAGTAGCAGAGCATACATGCTCAAGAGGGATCACCCGAAATTCAAAGGCAACTGAATTTCGGCAACCGGGGCATCGAAGTCGGAATGCCTCGAAACTCACCGAGTCAAAGCGTTTCGCCGATTTGCGGAGAAAGTTGATGTAGAACAGTAGCAGAAGCATACATGCTCAAGAGGGATCACTCGAAATTCAAAGGCAACTGAATTTCGGCAACCGGGACATCGAAGTCGGAATGCCTCGAAACTCACCGAGTCAAAGCGTTTCGCCGTTTGCGGAAGAAAGTATGATGTAGAACAAGTAGCAGAAGCATACATGCTCAAGAGGGATCACCCGAAATTCAAAGGCAACTGAATTTCGGCAACCGGGACATCGAAGTCCGGAATGCCTCGAAACTCACCGATTCAAAGCGTTTCGCCGTTTGCGGAAGAAAGTATGATGTAGAACAAGTAGCAGAAGCATACATGCTCAAGAGGGATCACCCGAAATTCAAAGCAACTGAATTTCGGCAACCGGGGCATCGAAGTCGGAATGCCTCGATACTCACCGAGTCAAAGCGTTTCGCCGTTTGCGGAAGAAAGTATGATGTAGAACAAGTAGCAGAAGCATACATGCTCAAGAGGGATCACCCGAAATTCAAAGGCAACTGAATTTCGGCAACCGGGGCATCGAAGTCGGAATGCCTCGAAACTCACCGAGTCAAAGCGTTTCGCCGTTTGCGGAAGAAAGAGTATGATGTAGAACAAGTAGCAGAAGCATACATGCTCAAGAGGGATCACCCGAAATTCAAATGCAACTGAATTTCGGCAACCGGGGCATCGAAGTCGGAATGCCTCGAAACTCACCGAGTCAAAGCGTTTCGCCGTTTGCGGAAGAAAGTATGATGTAGAACAAGTAGCAGAAGCATACATGCTCAAGAGGGATCACCCGAAATTCAAAGGCAACTGAATTTCGGCAACCGGGACATCGAAGTCGGAATGCCTCGAAACGTCACCGAGTCAAAGCGTTTCGCCGTTTGCGGAAGAAAGTATGATGTAGAACAAGTAGCAGAAGCATACATGCTCAAGAGGGATCACCCGAAATTCAAAGGCAACTGAATTTCGGCAACCGGGGCATCGAAGTCGGAATGCCTCGAAACTCACCGAGTCAAAGCGTTTCGCCGTTTGCGGAAGAAAGTATGATGTAGAACAAGTAGCAGAAGCATACATTCTCAAGAGGGATCGACCCGAAATTCAAAGGCAACTGAATTTCGGCAACCGGGCATCGAAGTCGGAATGCCTCAAACTCACCGAGTCAAAGCGTTTCGCCGTTTGCGGAAGAAAGTATGATGTAGAACAAGTAGCAGAAGCATACATGCTCAAGAGGGATCACCCGAAATTCAAAGGCAACTGAATTTCGGCAACCGGGCATCGAAGTCGGAATGCCTCGAAACGCACCGAGTCAAAGCGTTTCGCCGTTTGCGGAAGAAAGTATGATGTAGAACAAGTAGCAGAAGCATACATGCTCAAGAGGGATCACCCGAAATTCAAAGGCAACTGAATTTCGGCAACCGGGCATCGAAGTCGGAATGCCTCGAAACTCACCGAGTCAAAGCGTTTCGCCGTTTGCGGAAGAAAGTATGATGTAGAACAAGTAGCAGAAGCATACATGCTCAAGAGGGATCACCCGAAATTCGAAAGGCAACTGAATTTCGGCAACCGAGGACATCGAAGTCGGAATGCCTCGAAACTCACCGAGTCAAAGCGTTTCGCCGTTTGCGGAAGAAAGTATGATGTAGAACAAGTAGCAGAAGCATACATGCTCAAGAGGGATCACCCGAAATTCAAAGGCAACTGAATTTCGGCAACCGGGGACATCGAAGTCGGAATGCCTCGAAACTCACCGAGTCAAAGCGTTTCGCCGTTTGCGGAAGAAAGTATGATGTAGAACAAGTAGCAGAAGCATACATGCTCAAGAGGGATCACCCGAAATTCAAAGGCAACTGAATTTCGGCAACCGGGACATCGAAGTCGGAATGCCTCGAAACTCACCGAGTCAAAGCGTTTCGCCGTTTGCGGAAGAAAGTATGATGTAGAACAAGTAGCAGAAGCATACATGCTCAAGAGGGATCACCCGAAATTCAAAGCAACTGAATTTCGGCAACCGGGCATCGAAGTCGGAATGCCTCGAAACTCACCGAGTCAAAGCGTTTCGCCGTTTGCGGAAGAAAGTATGATTAGAACAAGTAGCAGAAGCATACATGCTCAAGAGGGATCACCCGAAATTCAAAGGCAACTGAATTTCGGCAACCGGGGACATCGAAGTCGGAATGCCTCGAAACTCACCGAGTCAAAGCGTTTCGCCGTTTGCGGAAGAAAGTATGATGTAGAACAATTAGCAGAAGCATACATGCTCAAGAGGGATCACCCGAAATTCAAAGGCAACTGAATTTCGGCAACCGGGGCATCGAAGTCGGAATGCCTCGAAACTCACCGAGTCAAAGCGTTTCGCCGTTTGCGGAAGAAAGTATGATGTAGAACAAGTAGCAGAAGCATACATGCTCAAGAGGGATCACCCGAAATTCAAAGGCAACTGAATTTCGGCAACCGGGACATCGAAGTCGGAATGCCTCGAAACTCACCGAGTCAAGCGTTTCGCCGTTTGCGGAAGAAAGTATGATGTAGAACAAGTAGCAGAAGCATACATGCTCAAGAGGGATCACCCGAAATTCAAAGGCAACTGAATTTCGGCAACCGGGGCATCGAAGTCGGAATGCCTCGAAACTCACCGAGTCAAAGCGTTTCGCCGTTTGCGGAAGAAAGTATGATGTAGAACAATTAGCAGAAGCATACATGCTCAAGAGGGATCACCCGAAATTCAAAGGCAACTGAATTTCGGCAACCGGGGCATCGAAGTCGGAATGCCTCGAAACTCACCGAGTCAAAGCGTTTCGCCGTTTGCGGAAGAAAGTATGATGTAGAACAAGTAGCAGAAGCATACATGCTCAAGAGGGATCACCCGAAATTCAAAGGCAACTGAATTTCCGCAACCGGGACATCGAAGTCGGAATGCCTCGAAACTCACCGAGTCAAAGCGTTTCGCCGTTTGCGGAAGAAAGTATGATGTAGAACAAGTAGCAGAAGCATACATGCTCAAGAGGGATCACCCGAAATTCAAATGCAACTGAATTTCGGCAACCGGGGCATCGAAGTCGGAATGCCTCGAAACTCACCGAGTCAAAGCGTTTCGCCGTTTGCGGAAGAAAGTATGATGTAGAACAAGTAGCAGAAGCATACATGCTCAAGAGGGATCACCCGAAATTCAAAGGCAACTGAATTTCGGCAACCGGGACATCGAAGTCGGAATGCCTCGAAACTCACCGAGTCAAAGCGTTTCGCCGTTTGCGGAAGAAAGTATGATGTAGAACAAGTAGCAGAAGCATACATGCTCAAGAGGGATCACCCGAAATTCAAAGGCAACTGAATTTCGGCAACCGGGGCATCGAAGTCGGAATGCCTCGAAACTCACCGAGTCAAAGCGTTTCGCCGTTTGCGGAAGAAAGTATGATGTAGAACAAGTAGCAGAAGCATACATGCTCAAGAGGGATCACCCGAAATTCAAAGGCAACTGAATTTCGGCAACCGGGACATCGAAGTCGGAATGCCTCGAAACTCACCGAGTCAAAGCGTTTCGCCGTTTGCGGAAGAAAGTATGATGTAGAACAAGTAGCAGAAGCATACATGCTCAAGAGGGATCACCCGAAATTCAAAGGCAACTGAATTTCGGCAACCGGACATCGAAGTCGGAATGCCTCGAAACTCACCGAGTCAAAGCGTTTCGCCGTTTGCGGAAGAAAGTATGATGTAGAACAAGTAGCAGAAGCATACATGCTCAAGAGGGATCACCCGAAATTCAAAGGCAACTGAATTTCGGCAACCGGGCATCGAAGTCGGAATGCCTCGAAACTCACCGAGTCAAAGCGTTTCGCCGTTTGCGGAAGAAAGTATGATGTAGAACAAGTAGCAGAAGCATACATGCTCAAGAGGGATCACCCCGAAATTCAAAGGCAACTGAATTTCGGCAACCGGGGCATCGAAGTCGGAATGCCTCGAAACTCACCGAGTCAAAGCGTTTCGCCGTTTGCGGAAGAAAGTATGATGTAGAACAAGTAGCAGAAGCATACATGCTCAAGAGGGATCACCCGAAATTCAAAGGCAACTGAATTTCGGCAACCGGGCATCGAAGTCGGAATGCCTCGAAACTCACCGAGTCAAAGCGTTTCGCCGTTTGCGGAAGAAAGTATGATGTAGAACAAGTAGCAGAAGCATACATGCTCAAGAGGGATCACCCGAAATTCAAAGGCAACTGAATTCGGCAACCGGGGCATCGAAGTCGGAATGCCTCGAAACTCACCGAGTCAAAGCGTTTCGCCGTTTGCGGAAGAAAGTATGATGTAGAACAAGTAGCAGAAGCATACATGCTCAAGAGGGATCACCCGAAATTCAAAGGCAACTGAATTTCGGCAACCGGGACATCGAAGTCGGAATGCCTCGAAACTCACCGAGTCAAAGCGTTTCGCCGTTTGCGGAAGAAAGTATGATGTAGAACAAGTAGCAGAAGCATACATGCTCAAGAGGGATCACCCGAAATTCAAAGGCAACTGAATTTCGGCAACCGGGGCATCGAAGTCGGAATGCCTCGAAACTCACCGAGTCAAAGCGTTTCGCCGTTTGCGGAAGAAAGTATGATGTAGAACAAGTAGCAGAAGCATACATGCTCAAGAGGGATCACCCGAAATTCAAAGGCAACTGAATTTCGGCAACCGGGGCAATCGAAGTCGGAATGCCTCGAAACTCACCGAGTCAAAGCGTTTCGCCGTTTGCGGAAGAAAGTATGATGTAGAACAAGTAGCAGAAGCATACATGCTCAAGAGGGATCACCCGAAATTCAAAGGCAACTGAATTTCGGCAACCGGGGCATCGAAGTCGGAATGCCTCGAAACTCACCGAGTCAAAGCGTTTCGCCGTTTGCGGAAGAAAGTATGATGTAGAACAAGTAGCAGAAGCATACATGCTCAAGAGGGATCACCCGAAATTCAAAGGCAACTGAATTTCGGCAACCGGGACATCGAAGTCGGAATGCCTCGAAACTCACCGAGTCAAAGCGTTTCGCCGTTTGCGGAAGAAAGTATGATGTAGAACAAGTAGCAGAAGCATACATGCTCAAGAGGGATCACCCGAAATTCAAAGGCAACTGAATTTCGGCAACCGGGGCATCGAAGTCGGAATGCCTCGAAACTCACCGAGTCAAAGCGTTTCGCCGTTTGCGGAAGAAAGTATGATGTAGAACAAGTAGCAGAAGCATACATGCTCAAGAGGGATCACCCGAAATTCAAAGGCAACTGAATTTCGGCAACCGGGACATCGAAGTCGGAATGCCTCGAAACTCACCGAGTCAAAGCGTTTCGCCGTTTGCGGAAGAAGTATGATGTAGAACAAGTAGCAGAAGCATACATGCTCAAGAGGGATCACCCGAAATTCAAAGGCAACTGAATTTCGGCAACCGGGACATCGAAGTCGGAATGCCTCGAAACTCACCGAGTCAAAGCGTTTCGCCGTTTGCGGAAGAAAGTATGATGTAGAACAAGTAGCAGAAGCATACATGCTCAAGAGGGATCACCCGAAATTCAAAGGCAACTGAATTTCGGCAACCGGGCATCGAAGTCGGAATGCCTCGAAACTCACCGAGTCAAAGCGTTTCGCCGTTTGCGGAAGAAAGTATGATGTAGAACAAGTAGCAGAAGCATACATGCTCAAGAGGGATCACCCGAAATTCAAAGGCAACTGAATTTCGGCAACCGGGGCATCGAAGTCGGAATGCCTCGAAACTCACCGAGTCAAAGCGTTTCGCCGTTTGCGGAAGAAAGTATGATGTAGAACAAGTAGCAGAAGCATACATGCTCAAGAGGGATCACCCGAAATTCAAAGGCAACTGAATTTCGGCAACCGGGGCATCGAAGTCGGAATGCCTCGAAACTCACCGAGTCAAAGCGTTTCGCCGTTTGCGGAAGAAAGTATGATGTAGAACAAGTAGCAGAAGCATACATGCTCAAGAGGGATCACCCGAAATTCAAAGGCAACTGAATTTCGGCAACGGGGACATCGAAGTCGGAATGCCTCGAAACTCACCGAGTCAAAGCGTTTCGCCGTTTGCGGAAGAAAGTATGATGTAGAACAAGTAGCAGAAGCATACATGCTCAAGAGGGATCACCCGAAATTCAAAGGCAACTGAATTTCGGCAACCGGGCATCGAAGTCGGAATGCCTCGAAACTCACCGAGTCAAAGCGTTTCGCCGTTTGCGGAAGAAAGTATGATGTAGAACAAGTAGCAGAAGCATACATGCTCAAGAGGGATCACCCGAAATTCAAAGGCAACTGAATTTCGGCAACCGGGGCATCGAAGTCGGAATGCCTCGAAACTCACCGAGTCAAAGCGTTTCGCCGTTTGCGGAAGAAAGTATGATGTAGAACAAGTAGCAGAAGCATACATGCTCAAGAGGGATCACCCGAAATTCAAAGGCAACTGAATTTCGGCAACCGGGGCATCGAAGTCGGAATGCCTCGAAACTCACCGAGTCAAAGCGTTTCGCCGTTTGCGGAAGAAAGGTATGATGTAGAACAAGTAGCAGAAGCATACATGCTCAAGAGGGATCACCCGAAATTCAAAGGCAACTGAATTTCGGCAACCGGGGCATCGAAGTCGGAATGCCTCGAAACTCACCGAGTCAAAGCGTTTCGCCGTTTGCGGAAGAAAGTATGATGTAGAACAAGTAGCAGAAGCATACATGCTCAAGAGGGATCACCCGAAATTCAAAGGCAACTGAATTTCGGCAACCGGGGCATCGAAGTCGGAATGCCTCGAAACTCACCGAGTCAAAGCGTTTCGCCGTTTGCGGAAGAAAGTATGATGTAGAACAAGTAGCAGAAGCATACATGCTCAAGAGGGATCACCCGAAATTCAAAGGCAACTGAATTTCGGCAACCGGGGCATCGAAGTCGGAATGCCTCGAAACTCACCGAGTCAAAGCGTTTCGCCGTTTGCGGAAGAAAGTATGATGTAGAACAAGTAGCAGAAGCATACATGCTCAAGAGGGATCACCCGAAATTCAAAGGCAACTGAATTTCGGCAACCGGGACATCGAAGTCGGAATGCCTCGAAACTCACCGAGTCAAAGCGTTTCGCCGTTTGCGGAAGAAAGTATGATGTAGAACAAGTAGCAGAAGCATACATGCTCAAGAGGGATCACCCGAAATTCAAAGGCAACTGAATTTCGGCAACCGGGACATCGAAGTCGGAATGCCTCGAAACTCACCGAGTCAAAGCGTTTCGCCGTTTGCGGAAGAAAGTATGATGTAGAACAAGTAGCAGAAGCATACATGCTCAAGAGGGATCACCCGAAATTCAAAGGCAACTGAATTTCGGCAACCGGGCATCGAAGTCGGAATGCCTCGAAACTCACCGAGTCAAAGCGTTTCGCCGTTTGCGGAAGAAAGTATGATGTAGAACAAGTAGCAGAAGCATACATGCTCAAGAGGGATCACCCGAAATTCAAAGGCAACTGAATTTCGGCAACCGGGGACATCGAAGTCGGAATGCCTCGAAACTCACCGAGTCAAAGCGTTTCGCCGTTTGCGGAAGAAAGTATGATGTAGAACAAGTAGCAGAAGCATACATGCTCAAGAGGGATCACCCGAAATTCAAAGGCAACTGAATTTCGGCAACCGGGGCATCGAAGTCGGAATGCCTCGAAACTCACCGAGTCAAAGCGTTTCGCCGTTTGCGGAAGAAAGTATGATGTAGAACAAGTAGCAGAAGCATACATGCTCAAGAGGGATCACCCGAAATTCAAAGGCAACTGAATTTCGGCAACCGGGACATCGAAGTCGGAATGCCTCGAAACTCACCGAGTCAAAGCGTTTCGCCGTTTGCGGAAGAAAGTATGATGTAGAACAAGTAGCAGAAGCATACATGCTCAAGAGGGATCACCCGAAATTCAAAGGCAACTGAATTTCGGCAACCGGGACATCGAAGTCGGAATGCCTCGAAACTCACCGAGTCAAAGCGTTTCGCCGTTTGCGGAAGAAAGTATGATGTAGAACAAGTAGCAGAAGCATACATGCTCAAGAGGGATCACCCGAAATTCAAAGGCAACTGAATTTCGGCAACCGGGGCATCGAAGTCGGAATGCCTCGAAACTCACCGAGTCAAAGCGTTTCGCCGTTTGCGGAAGAAAGTATGATGTAGAACAAGTAGCAGAAGCATACATGCTCAAGAGGGATCACCCGAAATTCAAAGGCAACTGAATTTCGGCAACCGGGCATCGAAGTCGGAATGCCTCGAAACTCACCGAGTCAAAGCGTTTCGCCGTTTGCGGAAGAAAGTATGATGTAGAACAAGTAGCAGAAGCATACATGCTCAAGAGGGATCACCCGAAATTCAAAGGCAACTGAATTTCGGCAACCGGGGCATCGAAGTCGGAATGCCTCGAAACTCACCGAGTCAAAGCGTTTCGCCGTTTGCGGAAGAAAGTATGATGTAGAACAAGTAGCAGAAGCATACATGCTCAAGAGGGATCACCCGAAATTCAAAGGCAACTGAATTTCGGCAACCGGGACATCGAAGTCGGAATGCCTCGAAACTCACCGAGTCAAAGCGTTTCGCCGTTTGCGGAAGAAAGTATGATGTAGAACAAGTAGCAGAAGCATACATGCTCAAGAGGGATCACCCGAAATTCAAAGGCAACTGAATTTCGGCAACCGGGGCATCGAAGTCGGAATGCCTCGAAACTCACCGAGTCAAAGCGTTTCGCCGTTTGCGGAAGAAAGTATGATGTAGAACAAGTAGCAGAAGCATACATGCTCAAGAGGGATCACCCGAAATTCAAAGGCAACTGAATTTCGGCAACCGGGACATCGAAGTCGGAATGCCTCGAAACTCACCGAGTCAAAGCGTTTCGCCGTTTGCGGAAGAAAGTATGATGTAGAACAAGTAGCAGAAGCATACATGCTCAAGAGGGATCACCCGAAATTCAAAGGCAACTGAATTTCGGCAACCGGGGACATCGAAGTCGGAATGCCTCGAAACTCACCGAGTCAAAGCGTTTCGCCGTTTGCGGAAGAAAGTATGATGTAGAACAAGTAGCAGAAGCATACATGCTCAAGAGGGATCACCCGAAATTCAAAGGCAACTGAATTTCGGCAACCGGGACATCGAAGTCGGAATGCCTCGAAACTCACCGAGTCAAAGCGTTTCGCCGTTTGCGGAAGAAAGTATGATGTAGAACAAGTAGCAGAAGCATACATGCTCAAGAGGGATCACCCGAAATTCAAAGGCAACTGAATTTCGGCAACCGGGGCATCGAAGTCGGAATGCCTCGAAACTCACCGAGTCAAAGCGTTTCGCCGTTTGCGGAAGAAAGTATGATGTAGAACAAGTAGCAGAAGCATACATGCTCAAGAGGGATCACCCGAAATTCAAAGGCAACTGAATTTCGGCAACGGGGACATCGAAGTCGGAATGCCTCGAAACTCACCGAGTCAAAGCGTTTCGCCGTTTGCGGAAGAAAGTATGATGTAGAACAAGTAGCAGAAGCATACATGCTCAAGAGGGATCACCCGAAATTCAAAGGCAACTGAATTTCGGCAACCGGGGCATCGAAGTCGGAATGCCTCGAAACTCACCGAGTCAAAGCGTTTCGCCGTTTGCGGAAGAAAGTATGATGTAGAACAAGTAGCAGAAGCATACATGCTCAAGAGGGATCACCCGAAATTCAAAGGCAACTGAATTTCGGCAACGGGGACATCGAAGTCGGAATGCCTCGAAACTCACCGAGTCAAAGCGTTTCGCCGTTTGCGGAAGAAAGTATGATGTAGAACAAGTAGCAGAAGCATACATGCTCAAGAGGGATCACCCGAAATTCAAAGGCAACTGAATTTCGGCAACCGGGACATCGAAGTCGGAATGCCTCGAAACTCACCGAGTCAAAGCGTTTCGCCGTTTGCGGAAGAAAGTATGATGTAGAACAAGTAGCAGAAGCATACATGCTCAAGAGGGATCACCCGAAATTCAAAGGCAACTGAATTTCGGCAACCGGGACATCGAAGTCGGAATGCCTCGAAACTCACCGAGTCAAAGCGTTTCGCCGTTTGCGGAAGAAAGTATGATGTAGAACAAGTAGCAGAAGCATACATGCTCAAGAGGGATCACCCGAAATTCAAAGGCAACTGAATTTCGGCAACCGGGGCATCGAAGTCGGAATGCCTCGAAACTCACCGAGTCAAAGCGTTTCGCCGTTTGCGGAAGAAAGTATGATGTAGAACAAGTAGCAGAAGCATACATGCTCAAGAGGGATCACCCGAAATTCAAAGGCAACTGAATTTCGGCAACCGGGACATCGAAGTCGGAATGCCTCGAAACTCACCGAGTCAAAGCGTTTCGCCGTTTGCGGAAGAAAGTATGATGTAGAACAAGTAGCAGAAGCATACATGCTCAAGAGGGATCACCCGAAATTCAAAGGCAACTGAATTTCGGCAACCGGGGCATCGAAGTCGGAATGCCTCGAAACTCACCGAGTCAAAGCGTTTCGCCGTTTGCGGAAGAAAGTATGATGTAGAACAAGTAGCAGAAGCATACATGCTCAAGAGGGATCACCCGAAATTCAAAGGCAACTGAATTTCGGCAACCGGGACATCGAAGTCGGAATGCCTCGAAACTCACCGAGTCAAAGCGTTTCGCCGTTTGCGGAAGAAAGTATGATGTAGAACAAGTAGCAGAAGCATACATGCTCAAGAGGGATCACCCGAAATTCAAAGGCAACTGAATTTCGGCAACCGGGGCATCGAAGTCGGAATGCCTCGAAACTCACCGAGTCAAAGCGTTTCGCCGTTTGCGGAAGAAAGTATGATGTAGAACAAGTAGCAGAAGCATACATGCTCAAGAGGGATCACCCGAAATTCAAAGGCAACTGAATTTCGGCAACCGGGGCATCGAAGTCGGAATGCCTCGAAACTCACCGAGTCAAAGCGTTTCGCCGTTTGCGGAAGAAAGTATGATGTAGAACAAGTAGCAGAAGCATACATGCTCAAGAGGGATCACCCGAAATTCAAAGGCAACTGAATTTCGGCAACCGGGACATCGAAGTCGGAATGCCTCGAAACTCACCGAGTCAAAGCGTTTCGCCGTTTGCGGAAGAAAGTATGATGTAGAACAAGTAGCAGAAGCATACATGCTCAAGAGGGATCACCCGAAATTCAAAGGCAACTGAATTTCGGCAACCGGGGCATCGAAGTCGGAATGCCTCGAAACTCACCGAGTCAAAGCGTTTCGCCGTTTGCGGAAGAAAGTATGATGTAGAACAAGTAGCAGAAGCATACATGCTCAAGAGGGATCACCCGAAATTCAAAGGCAACTGAATTTCGGCAACCGGGACATCGAAGTCGGAATGCCTCGAAACTCACCGAGTCAAAGCGTTTCGCCGTTTGCGGAAGAAAGTATGATGTAGAACAAGTAGCAGAAGCATACATGCTCAAGAGGGATCACCCGAAATTCAAAGGCAACTGAATTTCGGCAACCGGGGCATCGAAGTCGGAATGCCTCGAAACTCACCGAGTCAAAGCGTTTCGCCGTTTGCGGAAGAAAGTATGATGTAGAACAAGTAGCAGAAGCATACATGCTCAAGAGGGATCACCCGAAATTCAAAGGCAACTGAATTTCGGCAACCGGGACATCGAAGTCGGAATGCCTCGAAACTCACCGAGTCAAAGCGTTTCGCCGTTTGCGGAAGAAAGTATGATGTAGAACAAGTAGCAGAAGCATACATGCTCAAGAGGGATCACCCGAAATTCAAAGGCAACTGAATTTCGGCAACCGGGGCATCGAAGTCGGAATGCCTCGAAACTCACCGAGTCAAAGCGTTTCGCCGTTTGCGGAAGAAAGTATGATGTAGAACAAGTAGCAGAAGCATACATGCTCAAGAGGGATCACCCGAAATTCAAAGGCAACTGAATTTCGGCAACCGGGACATCGAAGTCGGAATGCCTCGAAACTCACCGAGTCAAAGCGTTTCGCCGTTTGCGGAAGAAAGTATGATGTAGAACAAGTAGCAGAAGCATACATGCTCAAGAGGGATCACCCGAAATTCAAAGGCAACTGAATTTCGGCAACCGGGGCATCGAAGTCGGAATGCCTCGAAACTCACCGAGTCAAAGCGTTTCGCCGTTTGCGGAAGAAAGTATGATGTAGAACAAGTAGCAGAAGCATACATGCTCAAGAGGGATCACCCGAAATTCAAAGGCAACTGAATTTCGGCAACCGGGGCATCGAAGTCGGAATGCCTCGAAACTCACCGAGTCAAAGCGTTTCGCCGTTTGCGGAAGAAAGTATGATGTAGAACAAGTAGCAGAAGCATACATGCTCAAGAGGGATCACCCGAAATTCAAAGGCAACTGAATTTCGGCAACCGGGCATCGAAGTCGGAATGCCTCGAAACTCACCGAGTCAAAGCGTTTCGCCGTTTGCGGAAGAAAGTATGATGTAGAACAAGTAGCAGAAGCATACATGCTCAAGAGGGATCACCCGAAATTCAAAGGCAACTGAATTTCGGCAACCGGGGACATCGAAGTCGGAATGCCTCGAAACTCACCGAGTCAAAGCGTTTCGCCGTTTGCGGAAGAAAGTATGATGTAGAACAAGTAGCAGAAGCATACATGCTCAAGAGGGATCACCCGAAATTCAAAGGCAACTGAATTTCGGCAACCGGGACATCGAAGTCGGAATGCCTCGAAACTCACCGAGTCAAAGCGTTTCGCCGTTTGCGGAAGAAAGTATGATGTAGAACAAGTAGCAGAAGCATACATGCTCAAGAGGGATCACCCGAAATTCAAAGGCAACTGAATTTCGGCAACCGGGGCATCGAAGTCGGAATGCCTCGAAACTCACCGAGTCAAAGCGTTTCGCCGTTTGCGGAAGAAAGTATGATGTAGAACAAGTAGCAGAAGCATACATGCTCAAGAGGGATCACCCGAAATTCAAAGGCAACTGAATTTCGGCAACCGGGGCATCGAAGTCGGAATGCCTCGAAACTCACCGAGTCAAAGCGTTTCGCCGTTTGCGGAAGAAAGTATGATGTAGAACAAGTAGCAGAAGCATACATGCTCAAGAGGGATCACCCGAAATTCAAAGGCAACTGAATTTCGGCAACCGGGCATCGAAGTCGGAATGCCTCGAAACTCACCGAGTCAAAGCGTTTCGCCGTTTGCGGAAGAAAGTATGATGTAGAACAAGTAGCAGAAGCATACATGCTCAAGAGGGATCACCCGAAATTCAAAGGCAACTGAATTTCGGCAACCGGGGCATCGAAGTCGGAATGCCTCGAAACTCACCGAGTCAAAGCGTTTCGCCGTTTGCGGAAGAAAGTATGATGTAGAACAAGTAGCAGAAGCATACATGCTCAAGAGGGATCACCCGAAATTCAAAGGCAACTGAATTTCGGCAACCGGGGCATCGAAGTCGGAATGCCTCGAAACTCACCGAGTCAAAGCGTTTCGCCGTTTGCGGAAGAAAGTATGATGTAGAACAAGTAGCAGAAGCATACATGCTCAAGAGGGATCACCCGAAATTCAAAGGCAACTGAATTTCGGCAACCGGGGCATCGAAGTCGGAATGCCTCGAAACTCACCGAGTCAAAGCGTTTCGCCGTTTGCGGAAGAAAGTATGATGTAGAACAAGTAGCAGAAGCATACATGCTCAAGAGGGATCACCCGAAATTCAAAGGCAACTGAATTTCGGCAACCGGGGCATCGAAGTCGGAATGCCTCGAAACTCACCGAGTCAAAGCGTTTCGCCGTTTGCGGAAGAAAGTATGATGTAGAACAAGTAGCAGAAGCATACATGCTCAAGAGGGATCACCCGAAATTCAAAGGCAACTGAATTTCGGCAACCGGGGCATCGAAGTCGGAATGCCTCGAAACTCACCGAGTCAAAGCGTTTCGCCGTTTGCGGAAGAAAGTATGATGTAGAACAAGTAGCAGAAGCATACATGCTCAAGAGGGATCACCCGAAATTCAAAGGCAACTGAATTTCGGCAACCGGGGCATCGAAGTCGGAATGCCTCGAAACTCACCGAGTCAAAGCGTTTCGCCGTTTGCGGAAGAAAGTATGATGTAGAACAAGTAGCAGAAGCATACATGCTCAAGAGGGATCACCCGAAATTCAAAGGCAACTGAATTTCGGCAACCGGGACATCGAAGTCGGAATGCCTCGAAACTCACCGAGTCAAAGCGTTTCGCCGTTTGCGGAAGAAAGTATGATGTAGAACAAGTAGCAGAAGCATACATGCTCAAGAGGGATCACCCGAAATTCAAAGGCAACTGAATTTCGGCAACCGGGCATCGAAGTCGGAATGCCTCGAAACTCACCGAGTCAAAGCGTTTCGCCGTTTGCGGAAGAAAGTATGATGTAGAACAAGTAGCAGAAGCATACATGCTCAAGAGGGATCACCCGAAATTCAAAGGCAACTGAATTTCGGCAACCGGGGCATCGAAGTCGGAATGCCTCGAAACTCACCGAGTCAAAGCGTTTCGCCGTTTGCGGAAGAAAGTATGATGTAGAACAAGTAGCAGAAGCATACATGCTCAAGAGGGATCACCCGAAATTCAAAGGCAACTGAATTTCGGCAACCGGGGCATCGAAGTCGGAATGCCTCGAAACTCACCGAGTCAAAGCGTTTCGCCGTTTGCGGAAGAAAGTATGATGTAGAACAAGTAGCAGAAGCATACATGCTCAAGAGGGATCACCCGAAATTCAAAGGCAACTGAATTTCGGCAACCGGGGCATCGAAGTCGGAATGCCTCGAAACTCACCGAGTCAAAGCGTTTCGCCGTTTGCGGAAGAAAGTATGATGTAGAACAAGTAGCAGAAGCATACATGCTCAAGAGGGATCACCCGAAATTCAAAGGCAACTGAATTTCGGCAACCGGGGCATCGAAGTCGGAATGCCTCGAAACTCACCGAGTCAAAGCGTTTCGCCGTTTGCGGAAGAAAGTATGATGTAGAACAAGTAGCAGAAGCATACATGCTCAAGAGGGATCACCCGAAATTCAAAGGCAACTGAATTTCGGCAACCGGGGCATCGAAGTCGGAATGCCTCGAAACTCACCGAGTCAAAGCGTTTCGCCGTTTGCGGAAGAAAGTATGATGTAGAACAAGTAGCAGAAGCATACATGCTCAAGAGGGATCACCCGAAATTCAAAGGCAACTGAATTTCGGCAACCGGGGCATCGAAGTCGGAATGCCTCGAAACTCACCGAGTCAAAGCGTTTCGCCGTTTGCGGAAGAAAGTATGATGTAGAACAAGTAGCAGAAGCATACATGCTCAAGAGGGATCACCCGAAATTCAAAGGCAACTGAATTTCGGCAACCGGGGCATCGAAGTCGGAATGCCTCGAAACTCACCGAGTCAAAGCGTTTCGCCGTTTGCGGAAGAAAGTATGATGTAGAACAAGTAGCAGAAGCATACATGCTCAAGAGGGATCACCCGAAATTCAAAGGCAACTGAATTTCGGCAACCGGGGCATCGAAGTCGGAATGCCTCGAAACTCACCGAGTCAAAGCGTTTCGCCGTTTGCGGAAGAAAGTATGATGTAGAACAAGTAGCAGAAGCATACATGCTCAAGAGGGATCACCCGAAATTCAAAGGCAACTGAATTTCGGCAACCGGGGCATCGAAGTCGGAATGCCTCGAAACTCACCGAGTCAAAGCGTTTCGCCGTTTGCGGAAGAAAGTATGATGTAGAACAAGTAGCAGAAGCATACATGCTCAAGAGGGATCACCCGAAATTCAAAGGCAACTGAATTTCGGCAACCGGGGCATCGAAGTCGGAATGCCTCGAAACTCACCGAGTCAAAGCGTTTCGCCGTTTGCGGAAGAAAGTATGATGTAGAACAAGTAGCAGAAGCATACATGCTCAAGAGGGATCACCCGAAATTCAAAGGCAACTGAATTTCGGCAACCGGGGCATCGAAGTCGGAATGCCTCGAAACTCACCGAGTCAAAGCGTTTCGCCGTTTGCGGAAGAAAGTATGATGTAGAACAAGTAGCAGAAGCATACATGCTCAAGAGGGATCACCCGAAATTCAAAGGCAACTGAATTTCGGCAACCGGGGCATCGAAGTCGGAATGCCTCGAAACTCACCGAGTCAAAGCGTTTCGCCGTTTGCGGAAGAAAGTATGATGTAGAACAAGTAGCAGAAGCATACATGCTCAAGAGGGATCACCCGAAATTCAAAGGCAACTGAATTTCGGCAACCGGGGCATCGAAGTCGGAATGCCTCGAAACTCACCGAGTCAAAGCGTTTCGCCGTTTGCGGAAGAAAGTATGATGTAGAACAAGTAGCAGAAGCATACATGCTCAAGAGGGATCACCCGAAATTCAAAGGCAACTGAATTTCGGCAACCGGGACATCGAAGTCGGAATGCCTCGAAACTCACCGAGTCAAAGCGTTTCGCCGTTTGCGGAAGAAAGTATGATGTAGAACAAGTAGCAGAAGCATACATGCTCAAGAGGGATCACCCGAAATTCAAAGGCAACTGAATTTCGGCAACCGGGGCATCGAAGTCGGAATGCCTCGAAACTCACCGAGTCAAAGCGTTTCGCCGTTTGCGGAAGAAAGTATGATGTAGAACAAGTAGCAGAAGCATACATGCTCAAGAGGGATCACCCGAAATTCAAAGGCAACTGAATTTCGGCAACCGGGGCATCGAAGTCGGAATGCCTCGAAACTCACCGAGTCAAAGCGTTTCGCCGTTTGCGGAAGAAAGTATGATGTAGAACAAGTAGCAGAAGCATACATGCTCAAGAGGGATCACCCGAAATTCAAAGGCAACTGAATTTCGGCAACCGGGGCATCGAAGTCGGAATGCCTCGAAACTCACCGAGTCAAAGCGTTTCGCCGTTTGCGGAAGAAAGTATGATGTAGAACAAGTAGCAGAAGCATACATGCTCAAGAGGGATCACCCGAAATTCAAAGGCAACTGAATTTCGGCAACCGGGGACATCGAAGTCGGAATGCCTCGAAACTCACCGAGTCAAAGCGTTTCGCCGTTTGCGGAAGAAAGTATGATGTAGAACAAGTAGCAGAAGCATACATGCTCAAGAGGGATCACCCGAAATTCAAAGGCAACTGAATTTCGGCAACCGGGGCATCGAAGTCGGAATGCCTCGAAACTCACCGAGTCAAAGCGTTTCGCCGTTTGCGGAAGAAAGTATGATGTAGAACAAGTAGCAGAAGCATACATGCTCAAGAGGGATCACCCGAAATTCAAAGGCAACTGAATTTCGGCAACCGGGGCATCGAAGTCGGAATGCCTCGAAACTCACCGAGTCAAAGCGTTTCGCCGTTTGCGGAAGAAAGTATGATGTAGAACAAGTAGCAGAAGCATACATGCTCAAGAGGGATCACCCGAAATTCAAAGGCAACTGAATTTCGGCAACCGGGGCATCGAAGTCGGAATGCCTCGAAACTCACCGAGTCAAAGCGTTTCGCCGTTTGCGGAAGAAAGTATGATGTAGAACAAGTAGCAGAAGCATACATGCTCAAGAGGGATCACCCGAAATTCAAAGGCAACTGAATTTCGGCAACCGGGGCATCGAAGTCGGAATGCCTCGAAACTCACCGAGTCAAAGCGTTTCGCCGTTTGCGGAAGAAAGTATGATGTAGAACAAGTAGCAGAAGCATACATGCTCAAGAGGGATCACCCGAAATTCAAAGGCAACTGAATTTCGGCAACCGGGGCATCGAAGTCGGAATGCCTCGAAACTCACCGAGTCAAAGCGTTTCGCCGTTTGCGGAAGAAAGTATGATGTAGAACAAGTAGCAGAAGCATACATGCTCAAGAGGGATCACCCGAAATTCAAAGGCAACTGAATTTCGGCAACCGGGGCATCGAAGTCGGAATGCCTCGAAACTCACCGAGTCAAAGCGTTTCGCCGTTTGCGGAAGAAAGTATGATGTAGAACAAGTAGCAGAAGCATACATGCTCAAGAGGGATCACCCGAAATTCAAAGGCAACTGAATTTCGGCAACCGGGGCATCGAAGTCGGAATGCCTCGAAACTCACCGAGTCAAAGCGTTTCGCCGTTTGCGGAAGAAAGTATGATGTAGAACAAGTAGCAGAAGCATACATGCTCAAGAGGGATCACCCGAAATTCAAAGGCAACTGAATTTCGGCAACCGGGGCATCGAAGTCGGAATGCCTCGAAACTCACCGAGTCAAAGCGTTTCGCCGTTTGCGGAAGAAAGTATGATGTAGAACAAGTAGCAGAAGCATACATGCTCAAGAGGGATCACCCGAAATTCAAAGGCAACTGAATTTCGGCAACCGGGGCATCGAAGTCGGAATGCCTCGAAACTCACCGAGTCAAAGCGTTTCGCCGTTTGCGGAAGAAAGTATGATGTAGAACAAGTAGCAGAAGCATACATGCTCAAGAGGGATCACCCGAAATTCAAAGGCAACTGAATTTCGGCAACCGGGGCATCGAAGTCGGAATGCCTCGAAACTCACCGAGTCAAAGCGTTTCGCCGTTTGCGGAAGAAAGTATGATGTAGAACAAGTAGCAGAAGCATACATGCTCAAGAGGGATCACCCGAAATTCAAAGGCAACTGAATTTCGGCAACCGGGGCATCGAAGTCGGAATGCCTCGAAACTCACCGAGTCAAAGCGTTTCGCCGTTTGCGGAAGAAAGTATGATGTAGAACAAGTAGCAGAAGCATACATGCTCAAGAGGGATCACCCGAAATTCAAAGGCAACTGAATTTCGGCAACCGGGGCATCGAAGTCGGAATGCCTCGAAACTCACCGAGTCAAAGCGTTTCGCCGTTTGCGGAAGAAAGTATGATGTAGAACAAGTAGCAGAAGCATACATGCTCAAGAGGGATCACCCGAAATTCAAAGGCAACTGAATTTCGGCAACCGGGACATCGAAGTCGGAATGCCTCGAAACTCACCGAGTCAAAGCGTTTCGCCGTTTGCGGAAGAAAGTATGATGTAGAACAAGTAGCAGAAGCATACATGCTCAAGAGGGATCACCCGAAATTCAAAGGCAACTGAATTTCGGCAACCGGGGCATCGAAGTCGGAATGCCTCGAAACTCACCGAGTCAAAGCGTTTCGCCGTTTGCGGAAGAAAGTATGATGTAGAACAAGTAGCAGAAGCATACATGCTCAAGAGGGATCACCCGAAATTCAAAGGCAACTGAATTTCGGCAACCGGGGCATCGAAGTCGGAATGCCTCGAAACTCACCGAGTCAAAGCGTTTCGCCGTTTGCGGAAGAAAGTATGATGTAGAACAAGTAGCAGAAGCATACATGCTCAAGAGGGATCACCCGAAATTCAAAGGCAACTGAATTTCGGCAACCGGGACATCGAAGTCGGAATGCCTCGAAACTCACCGAGTCAAAGCGTTTCGCCGTTTGCGGAAGAAAGTATGATGTAGAACAAGTAGCAGAAGCATACATGCTCAAGAGGGATCACCCGAAATTCAAAGGCAACTGAATTTCGGCAACCGGGGCATCGAAGTCGGAATGCCTCGAAACTCACCGAGTCAAAGCGTTTCGCCGTTTGCGGAAGAAAGTATGATGTAGAACAAGTAGCAGAAGCATACATGCTCAAGAGGGATCACCCGAAATTCAAAGGCAACTGAATTTCGGCAACCGGGACATCGAAGTCGGAATGCCTCGAAACTCACCGAGTCAAAGCGTTTCGCCGTTTGCGGAAGAAAGTATGATGTAGAACAAGTAGCAGAAGCATACATGCTCAAGAGGGATCACCCGAAATTCAAAGGCAACTGAATTTCGGCAACCGGGGACATCGAAGTCGGAATGCCTCGAAACTCACCGAGTCAAAGCGTTTCGCCGTTTGCGGAAGAAAGTATGATGTAGAACAAGTAGCAGAAGCATACATGCTCAAGAGGGATCACCCGAAATTCAAAGGCAACTGAATTTCGGCAACCGGGGCATCGAAGTCGGAATGCCTCGAAACTCACCGAGTCAAAGCGTTTCGCCGTTTGCGGAAGAAAGTATGATGTAGAACAAGTAGCAGAAGCATACATGCTCAAGAGGGATCACCCGAAATTCAAAGGCAACTGAATTTCGGCAACCGGGGACATCGAAGTCGGAATGCCTCGAAACTCACCGAGTCAAAGCGTTTCGCCGTTTGCGGAAGAAAGTATGATGTAGAACAAGTAGCAGAAGCATACATGCTCAAGAGGGATCACCCGAAATTCAAAGGCAACTGAATTTCGGCAACCGGGGCATCGAAGTCGGAATGCCTCGAAACTCACCGAGTCAAAGCGTTTCGCCGTTTGCGGAAGAAAGTATGATGTAGAACAAGTAGCAGAAGCATACATGCTCAAGAGGGATCACCCGAAATTCAAAGGCAACTGAATTTCGGCAACCGGGCATCGAAGTCGGAATGCCTCGAAACTCACCGAGTCAAAGCGTTTCGCCGTTTGCGGAAGAAAGTATGATGTAGAACAAGTAGCAGAAGCATACATGCTCAAGAGGGATCACCCGAAATTCAAAGGCAACTGAATTTCGGCAACCGGGGACATCGAAGTCGGAATGCCTCGAAACTCACCGAGTCAAAGCGTTTCGCCGTTTGCGGAAGAAAGTATGATGTAGAACAAGTAGCAGAAGCATACATGCTCAAGAGGGATCACCCGAAATTCAAAGGCAACTGAATTTCGGCAACCGGGGCATCGAAGTCGGAATGCCTCGAAACTCACCGAGTCAAAGCGTTTCGCCGTTTGCGGAAGAAAGTATGATGTAGAACAAGTAGCAGAAGCATACATGCTCAAGAGGGATCACCCGAAATTCAAAGGCAACTGAATTTCGGCAACCGGGACATCGAAGTCGGAATGCCTCGAAACTCACCGAGTCAAAGCGTTTCGCCGTTTGCGGAAGAAAGTATGATGTAGAACAAGTAGCAGAAGCATACATGCTCAAGAGGGATCACCCGAAATTCAAAGGCAACTGAATTTCGGCAACCGGGGCATCGAAGTCGGAATGCCTCGAAACTCACCGAGTCAAAGCGTTTCGCCGTTTGCGGAAGAAAGTATGATGTAGAACAAGTAGCAGAAGCATACATGCTCAAGAGGGATCACCCGAAATTCAAAGGCAACTGAATTTCGGCAACCGGGACATCGAAGTCGGAATGCCTCGAAACTCACCGAGTCAAAGCGTTTCGCCGTTTGCGGAAGAAAGTATGATGTAGAACAAGTAGCAGAAGCATACATGCTCAAGAGGGATCACCCGAAATTCAAAGGCAACTGAATTTCGGCAACCGGGGCATCGAAGTCGGAATGCCTCGAAACTCACCGAGTCAAAGCGTTTCGCCGTTTGCGGAAGAAAGTATGATGTAGAACAAGTAGCAGAAGCATACATGCTCAAGAGGGATCACCCGAAATTCAAAGGCAACTGAATTTCGGCAACCGGGGCATCGAAGTCGGAATGCCTCGAAACTCACCGAGTCAAAGCGTTTCGCCGTTTGCGGAAGAAAGTATGATGTAGAACAAGTAGCAGAAGCATACATGCTCAAGAGGGATCACCCGAAATTCAAAGGCAACTGAATTTCGGCAACCGGGGCATCGAAGTCGGAATGCCTCGAAACTCACCGAGTCAAAGCGTTTCGCCGTTTGCGGAAGAAAGTATGATGTAGAACAAGTAGCAGAAGCATACATGCTCAAGAGGGATCACCCGAAATTCAAAGGCAACTGAATTTCGGCAACCGGGACATCGAAGTCGGAATGCCTCGAAACTCACCGAGTCAAAGCGTTTCGCCGTTTGCGGAAGAAAGTATGATGTAGAACAAGTAGCAGAAGCATACATGCTCAAGAGGGATCACCCGAAATTCAAAGGCAACTGAATTTCGGCAACCGGGGCATCGAAGTCGGAATGCCTCGAAACTCACCGAGTCAAAGCGTTTCGCCGTTTGCGGAAGAAAGTATGATGTAGAACAAGTAGCAGAAGCATACATGCTCAAGAGGGATCACCCGAAATTCAAAGGCAACTGAATTTCGGCAACCGGGGCATCGAAGTCGGAATGCCTCGAAACTCACCGAGTCAAAGCGTTTCGCCGTTTGCGGAAGAAAGTATGATGTAGAACAAGTAGCAGAAGCATACATGCTCAAGAGGGATCACCCGAAATTCAAAGGCAACTGAATTTCGGCAACCGGGGCATCGAAGTCGGAATGCCTCGAAACTCACCGAGTCAAAGCGTTTCGCCGTTTGCGGAAGAAAGTATGATGTAGAACAAGTAGCAGAAGCATACATGCTCAAGAGGGATCACCCGAAATTCAAAGGCAACTGAATTTCGGCAACCGGGGACATCGAAGTCGGAATGCCTCGAAACTCACCGAGTCAAAGCGTTTCGCCGTTTGCGGAAGAAAGTATGATGTAGAACAAGTAGCAGAAGCATACATGCTCAAGAGGGATCACCCGAAATTCAAAGGCAACTGAATTTCGGCAACCGGGACATCGAAGTCGGAATGCCTCGAAACTCACCGAGTCAAAGCGTTTCGCCGTTTGCGGAAGAAAGTATGATGTAGAACAAGTAGCAGAAGCATACATGCTCAAGAGGGATCACCCGAAATTCAAAGGCAACTGAATTTCGGCAACCGGGGCATCGAAGTCGGAATGCCTCGAAACTCACCGAGTCAAAGCGTTTCGCCGTTTGCGGAAGAAAGTATGATGTAGAACAAGTAGCAGAAGCATACATGCTCAAGAGGGATCACCCGAAATTCAAAGGCAACTGAATTTCGGCAACCGGGGCATCGAAGTCGGAATGCCTCGAAACTCACCGAGTCAAAGCGTTTCGCCGTTTGCGGAAGAAAGTATGATGTAGAACAAGTAGCAGAAGCATACATGCTCAAGAGGGATCACCCGAAATTCAAAGGCAACTGAATTTCGGCAACCGGGACATCGAAGTCGGAATGCCTCGAAACTCACCGAGTCAAAGCGTTTCGCCGTTTGCGGAAGAAAGTATGATGTAGAACAAGTAGCAGAAGCATACATGCTCAAGAGGGATCACCCGAAATTCAAAGGCAACTGAATTTCGGCAACCGGGACATCGAAGTCGGAATGCCTCGAAACTCACCGAGTCAAAGCGTTTCGCCGTTTGCGGAAGAAAGTATGATGTAGAACAAGTAGCAGAAGCATACATGCTCAAGAGGGATCACCCGAAATTCAAAGGCAACTGAATTTCGGCAACCGGGACATCGAAGTCGGAATGCCTCGAAACTCACCGAGTCAAAGCGTTTCGCCGTTTGCGGAAGAAAGTATGATGTAGAACAAGTAGCAGAAGCATACATGCTCAAGAGGGATCACCCGAAATTCAAAGGCAACTGAATTTCGGCAACCGGGACATCGAAGTCGGAATGCCTCGAAACTCACCGAGTCAAAGCGTTTCGCCGTTTGCGGAAGAAAGTATGATGTAGAACAAGTAGCAGAAGCATACATGCTCAAGAGGGATCACCCGAAATTCAAAGGCAACTGAATTTCGGCAACCGGGCATCGAAGTCGGAATGCCTCGAAACTCACCGAGTCAAAGCGTTTCGCCGTTTGCGGAAGAAAGTATGATGTAGAACAAGTAGCAGAAGCATACATGCTCAAGAGGGATCACCCGAAATTCAAAGGCAACTGAATTTCGGCAACCGGGGCATCGAAGTCGGAATGCCTCGAAACTCACCGAGTCAAAGCGTTTCGCCGTTTGCGGAAGAAAGTATGATGTAGAACAAGTAGCAGAAGCATACATGCTCAAGAGGGATCACCCGAAATTCAAAGGCAACTGAATTTCGGCAACCGGGACATCGAAGTCGGAATGCCTCGAAACTCACCGAGTCAAAGCGTTTCGCCGTTTGCGGAAGAAAGTATGATGTAGAACAAGTAGCAGAAGCATACATGCTCAAGAGGGATCACCCGAAATTCAAAGGCAACTGAATTTCGGCAACCGGGGCATCGAAGTCGGAATGCCTCGAAACTCACCGAGTCAAAGCGTTTCGCCGTTTGCGGAAGAAAGTATGATGTAGAACAAGTAGCAGAAGCATACATGCTCAAGAGGGATCACCCGAAATTCAAAGGCAACTGAATTTCGGCAACCGGGGACATCGAAGTCGGAATGCCTCGAAACTCACCGAGTCAAAGCGTTTCGCCGTTTGCGGAAGAAAGTATGATGTAGAACAAGTAGCAGAAGCATACATGCTCAAGAGGGATCACCCGAAATTCAAAGGCAACTGAATTTCGGCAACCGGGGCATCGAAGTCGGAATGCCTCGAAACTCACCGAGTCAAAGCGTTTCGCCGTTTGCGGAAGAAAGTATGATGTAGAACAAGTAGCAGAAGCATACATGCTCAAGAGGGATCACCCGAAATTCAAAGGCAACTGAATTTCGGCAACCGGGACATCGAAGTCGGAATGCCTCGAAACTCACCGAGTCAAAGCGTTTCGCCGTTTGCGGAAGAAAGTATGATGTAGAACAAGTAGCAGAAGCATACATGCTCAAGAGGGATCACCCGAAATTCAAAGGCAACTGAATTTCGGCAACCGGGACATCGAAGTCGGAATGCCTCGAAACTCACCGAGTCAAAGCGTTTCGCCGTTTGCGGAAGAAAGTATGATGTAGAACAAGTAGCAGAAGCATACATGCTCAAGAGGGATCACCCGAAATTCAAAGGCAACTGAATTTCGGCAACCGGGCATCGAAGTCGGAATGCCTCGAAACTCACCGAGTCAAAGCGTTTCGCCGTTTGCGGAAGAAAGTATGATGTAGAACAAGTAGCAGAAGCATACATGCTCAAGAGGGATCACCCGAAATTCAAAGGCAACTGAATTTCGGCAACCGGGGCATCGAAGTCGGAATGCCTCGAAACTCACCGAGTCAAAGCGTTTCGCCGTTTGCGGAAGAAAGTATGATGTAGAACAAGTAGCAGAAGCATACATGCTCAAGAGGGATCACCCGAAATTCAAAGGCAACTGAATTTCGGCAACCGGGGCATCGAAGTCGGAATGCCTCGAAACTCACCGAGTCAAAGCGTTTCGCCGTTTGCGGAAGAAAGTATGATGTAGAACAAGTAGCAGAAGCATACATGCTCAAGAGGGATCACCCGAAATTCAAAGGCAACTGAATTTCGGCAACCGGGGCATCGAAGTCGGAATGCCTCGAAACTCACCGAGTCAAAGCGTTTCGCCGTTTGCGGAAGAAAGTATGATGTAGAACAAGTAGCAGAAGCATACATGCTCAAGAGGGATCACCCGAAATTCAAAGGCAACTGAATTTCGGCAACCGGGGCATCGAAGTCGGAATGCCTCGAAACTCACCGAGTCAAAGCGTTTCGCCGTTTGCGGAAGAAAGTATGATGTAGAACAAGTAGCAGAAGCATACATGCTCAAGAGGGATCACCCGAAATTCAAAGGCAACTGAATTTCGGCAACCGGGACATCGAAGTCGGAATGCCTCGAAACTCACCGAGTCAAAGCGTTTCGCCGTTTGCGGAAGAAAGTATGATGTAGAACAAGTAGCAGAAGCATACATGCTCAAGAGGGATCACCCGAAATTCAAAGGCAACTGAATTTCGGCAACCGGGCATCGAAGTCGGAATGCCTCGAAACTCACCGAGTCAAAGCGTTTCGCCGTTTGCGGAAGAAAGTATGATGTAGAACAAGTAGCAGAAGCATACATGCTCAAGAGGGATCACCCGAAATTCAAAGGCAACTGAATTTCGGCAACCGGGACATCGAAGTCGGAATGCCTCGAAACTCACCGAGTCAAAGCGTTTCGCCGTTTGCGGAAGAAAGTATGATGTAGAACAAGTAGCAGAAGCATACATGCTCAAGAGGGATCACCCGAAATTCAAAGGCAACTGAATTTCGGCAACCGGGGCATCGAAGTCGGAATGCCTCGAAACTCACCGAGTCAAAGCGTTTCGCCGTTTGCGGAAGAAAGTATGATGTAGAACAAGTAGCAGAAGCATACATGCTCAAGAGGGATCACCCGAAATTCAAAGGCAACTGAATTTCGGCAACCGGGGCATCGAAGTCGGAATGCCTCGAAACTCACCGAGTCAAAGCGTTTCGCCGTTTGCGGAAGAAAGTATGATGTAGAACAAGTAGCAGAAGCATACATGCTCAAGAGGGATCACCCGAAATTCAAAGGCAACTGAATTTCGGCAACCGGGGCATCGAAGTCGGAATGCCTCGAAACTCACCGAGTCAAAGCGTTTCGCCGTTTGCGGAAGAAAGTATGATGTAGAACAAGTAGCAGAAGCATACATGCTCAAGAGGGATCACCCGAAATTCAAAGGCAACTGAATTTCGGCAACCGGGGCATCGAAGTCGGAATGCCTCGAAACTCACCGAGTCAAAGCGTTTCGCCGTTTGCGGAAGAAAGTATGATGTAGAACAAGTAGCAGAAGCATACATGCTCAAGAGGGATCACCCGAAATTCAAAGGCAACTGAATTTCGGCAACCGGGACATCGAAGTCGGAATGCCTCGAAACTCACCGAGTCAAAGCGTTTCGCCGTTTGCGGAAGAAAGTATGATGTAGAACAAGTAGCAGAAGCATACATGCTCAAGAGGGATCACCCGAAATTCAAAGGCAACTGAATTTCGGCAACCGGGGCATCGAAGTCGGAATGCCTCGAAACTCACCGAGTCAAAGCGTTTCGCCGTTTGCGGAAGAAAGTATGATGTAGAACAAGTAGCAGAAGCATACATGCTCAAGAGGGATCACCCGAAATTCAAAGGCAACTGAATTTCGGCAACCGGGGCATCGAAGTCGGAATGCCTCGAAACTCACCGAGTCAAAGCGTTTCGCCGTTTGCGGAAGAAAGTATGATGTAGAACAAGTAGCAGAAGCATACATGCTCAAGAGGGATCACCCGAAATTCAAAGGCAACTGAATTTCGGCAACCGGGGCATCGAAGTCGGAATGCCTCGAAACTCACCGAGTCAAAGCGTTTCGCCGTTTGCGGAAGAAAGTATGATGTAGAACAAGTAGCAGAAGCATACATGCTCAAGAGGGATCACCCGAAATTCAAAGGCAACTGAATTTCGGCAACCGGGGCATCGAAGTCGGAATGCCTCGAAACTCACCGAGTCAAAGCGTTTCGCCGTTTGCGGAAGAAAGTATGATGTAGAACAAGTAGCAGAAGCATACATGCTCAAGAGGGATCACCCGAAATTCAAAGGCAACTGAATTTCGGCAACCGGGGCATCGAAGTCGGAATGCCTCGAAACTCACCGAGTCAAAGCGTTTCGCCGTTTGCGGAAGAAAGTATGATGTAGAACAAGTAGCAGAAGCATACATGCTCAAGAGGGATCACCCGAAATTCAAAGGCAACTGAATTTCGGCAACCGGGGCATCGAAGTCGGAATGCCTCGAAACTCACCGAGTCAAAGCGTTTCGCCGTTTGCGGAAGAAAGTATGATGTAGAACAAGTAGCAGAAGCATACATGCTCAAGAGGGATCACCCGAAATTCAAAGGCAACTGAATTTCGGCAACCGGGACATCGAAGTCGGAATGCCTCGAAACTCACCGAGTCAAAGCGTTTCGCCGTTTGCGGAAGAAAGTATGATGTAGAACAAGTAGCAGAAGCATACATGCTCAAGAGGGATCACCCGAAATTCAAAGGCAACTGAATTTCGGCAACCGGGACATCGAAGTCGGAATGCCTCGAAACTCACCGAGTCAAAGCGTTTCGCCGTTTGCGGAAGAAAGTATGATGTAGAACAAGTAGCAGAAGCATACATGCTCAAGAGGGATCACCCGAAATTCAAAGGCAACTGAATTTCGGCAACCGGGGCATCGAAGTCGGAATGCCTCGAAACTCACCGAGTCAAAGCGTTTCGCCGTTTGCGGAAGAAAGTATGATGTAGAACAAGTAGCAGAAGCATACATGCTCAAGAGGGATCACCCGAAATTCAAAGGCAACTGAATTTCGGCAACCGGGGCATCGAAGTCGGAATGCCTCGAAACTCACCGAGTCAAAGCGTTTCGCCGTTTGCGGAAGAAAGTATGATGTAGAACAAGTAGCAGAAGCATACATGCTCAAGAGGGATCACCCGAAATTCAAAGGCAACTGAATTTCGGCAACCGGGGCATCGAAGTCGGAATGCCTCGAAACTCACCGAGTCAAAGCGTTTCGCCGTTTGCGGAAGAAAGTATGATGTAGAACAAGTAGCAGAAGCATACATGCTCAAGAGGGATCACCCGAAATTCAAAGGCAACTGAATTTCGGCAACCGGGGCATCGAAGTCGGAATGCCTCGAAACTCACCGAGTCAAAGCGTTTCGCCGTTTGCGGAAGAAAGTATGATGTAGAACAAGTAGCAGAAGCATACATGCTCAAGAGGGATCACCCGAAATTCAAAGGCAACTGAATTTCGGCAACCGGGGCATCGAAGTCGGAATGCCTCGAAACTCACCGAGTCAAAGCGTTTCGCCGTTTGCGGAAGAAAGTATGATGTAGAACAAGTAGCAGAAGCATACATGCTCAAGAGGGATCACCCGAAATTCAAAGGCAACTGAATTTCGGCAACCGGGGCATCGAAGTCGGAATGCCTCGAAACTCACCGAGTCAAAGCGTTTCGCCGTTTGCGGAAGAAAGTATGATGTAGAACAAGTAGCAGAAGCATACATGCTCAAGAGGGATCACCCGAAATTCAAAGGCAACTGAATTTCGGCAACCGGGACATCGAAGTCGGAATGCCTCGAAACTCACCGAGTCAAAGCGTTTCGCCGTTTGCGGAAGAAAGTATGATGTAGAACAAGTAGCAGAAGCATACATGCTCAAGAGGGATCACCCGAAATTCAAAGGCAACTGAATTTCGGCAACCGGGACATCGAAGTCGGAATGCCTCGAAACTCACCGAGTCAAAGCGTTTCGCCGTTTGCGGAAGAAAGTATGATGTAGAACAAGTAGCAGAAGCATACATGCTCAAGAGGGATCACCCGAAATTCAAAGGCAACTGAATTTCGGCAACCGGGCATCGAAGTCGGAATGCCTCGAAACTCACCGAGTCAAAGCGTTTCGCCGTTTGCGGAAGAAAGTATGATGTAGAACAAGTAGCAGAAGCATACATGCTCAAGAGGGATCACCCGAAATTCAAAGGCAACTGAATTTCGGCAACCGGGACATCGAAGTCGGAATGCCTCGAAACTCACCGAGTCAAAGCGTTTCGCCGTTTGCGGAAGAAAGTATGATGTAGAACAAGTAGCAGAAGCATACATGCTCAAGAGGGATCACCCGAAATTCAAAGGCAACTGAATTTCGGCAACCGGGGCATCGAAGTCGGAATGCCTCGAAACTCACCGAGTCAAAGCGTTTCGCCGTTTGCGGAAGAAAGTATGATGTAGAACAAGTAGCAGAAGCATACATGCTCAAGAGGGATCACCCGAAATTCAAAGGCAACTGAATTTCGGCAACCGGGACATCGAAGTCGGAATGCCTCGAAACTCACCGAGTCAAAGCGTTTCGCCGTTTGCGGAAGAAAGTATGATGTAGAACAAGTAGCAGAAGCATACATGCTCAAGAGGGATCACCCGAAATTCAAAGGCAACTGAATTTCGGCAACCGGGGCATCGAAGTCGGAATGCCTCGAAACTCACCGAGTCAAAGCGTTTCGCCGTTTGCGGAAGAAAGTATGATGTAGAACAAGTAGCAGAAGCATACATGCTCAAGAGGGATCACCCGAAATTCAAAGGCAACTGAATTTCGGCAACCGGGGCATCGAAGTCGGAATGCCTCGAAACTCACCGAGTCAAAGCGTTTCGCCGTTTGCGGAAGAAAGGTATGATGTAGAACAAGTAGCAGAAGCATACATGCTCAAGAGGGATCACCCGAAATTCAAAGGCAACTGAATTTCGGCAACCGGGACATCGAAGTCGGAATGCCTCGAAACTCACCGAGTCAAAGCGTTTCGCCGTTTGCGGAAGAAAGTATGATGTAGAACAAGTAGCAGAAGCATACATGCTCAAGAGGGATCACCCGAAATTCAAAGGCAACTGAATTTCGGCAACCGGGGCATCGAAGTCGGAATGCCTCGAAACTCACCGAGTCAAAGCGTTTCGCCGTTTGCGGAAGAAAGTATGATGTAGAACAAGTAGCAGAAGCATACATGCTCAAGAGGGATCACCCGAAATTCAAAGGCAACTGAATTTCGGCAACCGGGGCATCGAAGTCGGAATGCCTCGAAACTCACCGAGTCAAAGCGTTTCGCCGTTTGCGGAAGAAAGTATGATGTAGAACAAGTAGCAGAAGCATACATGCTCAAGAGGGATCACCCGAAATTCAAAGGCAACTGAATTTCGGCAACCGGGGCATCGAAGTCGGAATGCCTCGAAACTCACCGAGTCAAAGCGTTTCGCCGTTTGCGGAAGAAAGTATGATGTAGAACAAGTAGCAGAAGCATACATGCTCAAGAGGGATCACCCGAAATTCAAAGGCAACTGAATTTCGGCAACCGGGACATCGAAGTCGGAATGCCTCGAAACTCACCGAGTCAAAGCGTTTCGCCGTTTGCGGAAGAAAGTATGATGTAGAACAAGTAGCAGAAGCATACATGCTCAAGAGGGATCACCCGAAATTCAAAGGCAACTGAATTTCGGCAACCGGGGCATCGAAGTCGGAATGCCTCGAAACTCACCGAGTCAAAGCGTTTCGCCGTTTGCGGAAGAAAGTATGATGTAGAACAAGTAGCAGAAGCATACATGCTCAAGAGGGATCACCCGAAATTCAAAGGCAACTGAATTTCGGCAACCGGGACATCGAAGTCGGAATGCCTCGAAACTCACCGAGTCAAAGCGTTTCGCCGTTTGCGGAAGAAAGTATGATGTAGAACAAGTAGCAGAAGCATACATGCTCAAGAGGGATCACCCGAAATTCAAAGGCAACTGAATTTCGGCAACCGGGACATCGAAGTCGGAATGCCTCGAAACTCACCGAGTCAAAGCGTTTCGCCGTTTGCGGAAGAAAGTATGATGTAGAACAAGTAGCAGAAGCATACATGCTCAAGAGGGATCACCCGAAATTCAAAGGCAACTGAATTTCGGCAACCGGGACATCGAAGTCGGAATGCCTCGAAACTCACCGAGTCAAAGCGTTTCGCCGTTTGCGGAAGAAAGTATGATGTAGAACAAGTAGCAGAAGCATACATGCTCAAGAGGGATCACCCGAAATTCAAAGGCAACTGAATTTCGGCAACCGGGCATCGAAGTCGGAATGCCTCGAAACTCACCGAGTCAAAGCGTTTCGCCGTTTGCGGAAGAAAGTATGATGTAGAACAAGTAGCAGAAGCATACATGCTCAAGAGGGATCACCCGAAATTCAAAGGCAACTGAATTTCGGCAACCGGGCATCGAAGTCGGAATGCCTCGAAACTCACCGAGTCAAAGCGTTTCGCCGTTTGCGGAAGAAAGTATGATGTAGAACAAGTAGCAGAAGCATACATGCTCAAGAGGGATCACCCGAAATTCAAAGGCAACTGAATTTCGGCAACCGGGCATCGAAGTCGGAATGCCTCGAAACTCACCGAGTCAAAGCGTTTCGCCGTTTGCGGAAGAAAGTATGATGTAGAACAAGTAGCAGAAGCATACATGCTCAAGAGGGATCACCCGAAATTCAAAGGCAACTGAATTTCGGCAACCGGGACATCGAAGTCGGAATGCCTCGAAACTCACCGAGTCAAAGCGTTTCGCCGTTTGCGGAAGAAAGTATGATGTAGAACAAGTAGCAGAAGCATACATGCTCAAGAGGGATCACCCGAAATTCAAAGGCAACTGAATTTCGGCAACCGGGCATCGAAGTCGGAATGCCTCGAAACTCACCGAGTCAAAGCGTTTCGCCGTTTGCGGAAGAAAGTATGATGTAGAACAAGTAGCAGAAGCATACATGCTCAAGAGGGATCACCCGAAATTCAAAGGCAACTGAATTTCGGCAACCGGGACATCGAAGTCGGAATGCCTCGAAACTCACCGAGTCAAAGCGTTTCGCCGTTTGCGGAAGAAAGTATGATGTAGAACAAGTAGCAGAAGCATACATGCTCAAGAGGGATCACCCGAAATTCAAAGGCAACTGAATTTCGGCAACCGGGGACATCGAAGTCGGAATGCCTCGAAACTCACCGAGTCAAAGCGTTTCGCCGTTTGCGGAAGAAAGTATGATGTAGAACAAGTAGCAGAAGCATACATGCTCAAGAGGGATCACCCGAAATTCAAAGGCAACTGAATTTCGGCAACCGGGCATCGAAGTCGGAATGCCTCGAAACTCACCGAGTCAAAGCGTTTCGCCGTTTGCGGAAGAAAGTATGATGTAGAACAAGTAGCAGAAGCATACATGCTCAAGAGGGATCACCCGAAATTCAAAGGCAACTGAATTTCGGCAACCGGGGCATCGAAGTCGGAATGCCTCGAAACTCACCGAGTCAAAGCGTTTCGCCGTTTGCGGAAGAAAGTATGATGTAGAACAAGTAGCAGAAGCATACATGCTCAAGAGGGATCACCCGAAATTCAAAGGCAACTGAATTTCGGCAACCGGGACATCGAAGTCGGAATGCCTCGAAACTCACCGAGTCAAAGCGTTTCGCCGTTTGCGGAAGAAAGTATGATGTAGAACAAGTAGCAGAAGCATACATGCTCAAGAGGGATCACCCGAAATTCAAAGGCAACTGAATTTCGGCAACCGGGACATCGAAGTCGGAATGCCTCGAAACTCACCGAGTCAAAGCGTTTCGCCGTTTGCGGAAGAAAGTATGATGTAGAACAAGTAGCAGAAGCATACATGCTCAAGAGGGATCACCCGAAATTCAAAGGCAACTGAATTTCGGCAACCGGGACATCGAAGTCGGAATGCCTCGAAACTCACCGAGTCAAAGCGTTTCGCCGTTTGCGGAAGAAAGTATGATGTAGAACAAGTAGCAGAAGCATACATGCTCAAGAGGGATCACCCGAAATTCAAAGGCAACTGAATTTCGGCAACCGGGGCATCGAAGTCGGAATGCCTCGAAACTCACCGAGTCAAAGCGTTTCGCCGTTTGCGGAAGAAAGTATGATGTAGAACAAGTAGCAGAAGCATACATGCTCAAGAGGGATCACCCGAAATTCAAAGGCAACTGAATTTCGGCAACCGGGCATCGAAGTCGGAATGCCTCGAAACTCACCGAGTCAAAGCGTTTCGCCGTTTGCGGAAGAAAGTATGATGTAGAACAAGTAGCAGAAGCATACATGCTCAAGAGGGATCACCCGAAATTCAAAGGCAACTGAATTTCGGCAACCGGGGCATCGAAGTCGGAATGCCTCGAAACTCACCGAGTCAAAGCGTTTCGCCGTTTGCGGAAGAAAGTATGATGTAGAACAAGTAGCAGAAGCATACATGCTCAAGAGGGATCACCCGAAATTCAAAGGCAACTGAATTTCGGCAACCGGGACATCGAAGTCGGAATGCCTCGAAACTCACCGAGTCAAAGCGTTTCGCCGTTTGCGGAAGAAAGTATGATGTAGAACAAGTAGCAGAAGCATACATGCTCAAGAGGGATCACCCGAAATTCAAAGGCAACTGAATTTCGGCAACCGGGACATCGAAGTCGGAATGCCTCGAAACTCACCGAGTCAAAGCGTTTCGCCGTTTGCGGAAGAAAGTATGATGTAGAACAAGTAGCAGAAGCATACATGCTCAAGAGGGATCACCCGAAATTCAAAGGCAACTGAATTTCGGCAACCGGGGCATCGAAGTCGGAATGCCTCGAAACTCACCGAGTCAAAGCGTTTCGCCGTTTGCGGAAGAAAGTATGATGTAGAACAAGTAGCAGAAGCATACATGCTCAAGAGGGATCACCCGAAATTCAAAGGCAACTGAATTTCGGCAACCGGGCATCGAAGTCGGAATGCCTCGAAACTCACCGAGTCAAAGCGTTTCGCCGTTTGCGGAAGAAAGTATGATGTAGAACAAGTAGCAGAAGCATACATGCTCAAGAGGGATCACCCGAAATTCAAAGGCAACTGAATTTCGGCAACCGGGGCATCGAAGTCGGAATGCCTCGAAACTCACCGAGTCAAAGCGTTTCGCCGTTTGCGGAAGAAAGTATGATGTAGAACAAGTAGCAGAAGCATACATGCTCAAGAGGGATCACCCGAAATTCAAAGGCAACTGAATTTCGGCAACCGGGGCATCGAAGTCGGAATGCCTCGAAACTCACCGAGTCAAAGCGTTTCGCCGTTTGCGGAAGAAAGTATGATGTAGAACAAGTAGCAGAAGCATACATGCTCAAGAGGGATCACCCGAAATTCAAAGGCAACTGAATTTCGGCAACCGGGCATCGAAGTCGGAATGCCTCGAAACTCACCGAGTCAAAGCGTTTCGCCGTTTGCGGAAGAAAGTATGATGTAGAACAAGTAGCAGAAGCATACATGCTCAAGAGGGATCACCCGAAATTCAAAGGCAACTGAATTTCGGCAACCGGGCATCGAAGTCGGAATGCCTCGAAACTCACCGAGTCAAAGCGTTTCGCCGTTTGCGGAAGAAAGTATGATGTAGAACAAGTAGCAGAAGCATACATGCTCAAGAGGGATCACCCGAAATTCAAAGGCAACTGAATTTCGGCAACCGGGCATCGAAGTCGGAATGCCTCGAAACTCACCGAGTCAAAGCGTTTCGCCGTTTGCGGAAGAAAGTATGATGTAGAACAAGTAGCAGAAGCATACATGCTCAAGAGGGATCACCCGAAATTCAAAGGCAACTGAATTTCGGCAACCGGGGCATCGAAGTCGGAATGCCTCGAAACTCACCGAGTCAAAGCGTTTCGCCGTTTGCGGAAGAAAGTATGATGTAGAACAAGTAGCAGAAGCATACATGCTCAAGAGGGATCACCCGAAATTCAAAGGCAACTGAATTTCGGCAACCGGGGCATCGAAGTCGGAATGCCTCGAAACTCACCGAGTCAAAGCGTTTCGCCGTTTGCGGAAGAAAGTATGATGTAGAACAAGTAGCAGAAGCATACATGCTCAAGAGGGATCACCCGAAATTCAAAGGCAACTGAATTTCGGCAACCGGGGCATCGAAGTCGGAATGCCTCGAAACTCACCGAGTCAAAGCGTTTCGCCGTTTGCGGAAGAAAGTATGATGTAGAACAAGTAGCAGAAGCATACATGCTCAAGAGGGATCACCCGAAATTCAAAGGCAACTGAATTTCGGCAACCGGGGCATCGAAGTCGGAATGCCTCGAAACTCACCGAGTCAAAGCGTTTCGCCGTTTGCGGAAGAAAGTATGATGTAGAACAAGTAGCAGAAGCATACATGCTCAAGAGGGATCACCCGAAATTCAAAGGCAACTGAATTTCGGCAACCGGGCATCGAAGTCGGAATGCCTCGAAACTCACCGAGTCAAAGCGTTTCGCCGTTTGCGGAAGAAAGTATGATGTAGAACAAGTAGCAGAAGCATACATGCTCAAGAGGGATCACCCGAAATTCAAAGGCAACTGAATTTCGGCAACCGGGGCATCGAAGTCGGAATGCCTCGAAACTCACCGAGTCAAAGCGTTTCGCCGTTTGCGGAAGAAAGTATGATGTAGAACAAGTAGCAGAAGCATACATGCTCAAGAGGGATCACCCGAAATTCAAAGGCAACTGAATTTCGGCAACCGGGGCATCGAAGTCGGAATGCCTCGAAACTCACCGAGTCAAAGCGTTTCGCCGTTTGCGGAAGAAAGTATGATGTAGAACAAGTAGCAGAAGCATACATGCTCAAGAGGGATCACCCGAAATTCAAAGGCAACTGAATTTCGGCAACCGGGGCATCGAAGTCGGAATGCCTCGAAACTCACCGAGTCAAAGCGTTTCGCCGTTTGCGGAAGAAAGTATGATGTAGAACAAGTAGCAGAAGCATACATGCTCAAGAGGGATCACCCGAAATTCAAAGGCAACTGAATTTCGGCAACCGGGGCATCGAAGTCGGAATGCCTCGAAACTCACCGAGTCAAAGCGTTTCGCCGTTTGCGGAAGAAAGTATGATGTAGAACAAGTAGCAGAAGCATACATGCTCAAGAGGGATCACCCGAAATTCAAAGGCAACTGAATTTCGGCAACCGGGCATCGAAGTCGGAATGCCTCGAAACTCACCGAGTCAAAGCGTTTCGCCGTTTGCGGAAGAAAGTATGATGTAGAACAAGTAGCAGAAGCATACATGCTCAAGAGGGATCACCCGAAATTCAAAGGCAACTGAATTTCGGCAACCGGGGACATCGAAGTCGGAATGCCTCGAAACTCACCGAGTCAAAGCGTTTCGCCGTTTGCGGAAGAAAGTATGATGTAGAACAAGTAGCAGAAGCATACATGCTCAAGAGGGATCACCCGAAATTCAAAGGCAACTGAATTTCGGCAACCGGGGCATCGAAGTCGGAATGCCTCGAAACTCACCGAGTCAAAGCGTTTCGCCGTTTGCGGAAGAAAGTATGATGTAGAACAAGTAGCAGAAGCATACATGCTCAAGAGGGATCACCCGAAATTCAAAGGCAACTGAATTTCGGCAACCGGGCATCGAAGTCGGAATGCCTCGAAACTCACCGAGTCAAAGCGTTTCGCCGTTTGCGGAAGAAAGTATGATGTAGAACAAGTAGCAGAAGCATACATGCTCAAGAGGGATCACCCGAAATTCAAAGGCAACTGAATTTCGGCAACCGGGGCATCGAAGTCGGAATGCCTCGAAACTCACCGAGTCAAAGCGTTTCGCCGTTTGCGGAAGAAAGTATGATGTAGAACAAGTAGCAGAAGCATACATGCTCAAGAGGGATCACCCGAAATTCAAAGGCAACTGAATTTCGGCAACCGGGGCATCGAAGTCGGAATGCCTCGAAACTCACCGAGTCAAAGCGTTTCGCCGTTTGCGGAAGAAAGTATGATGTAGAACAAGTAGCAGAAGCATACATGCTCAAGAGGGATCACCCGAAATTCAAAGGCAACTGAATTTCGGCAACCGGGCATCGAAGTCGGAATGCCTCGAAACTCACCGAGTCAAAGCGTTTCGCCGTTTGCGGAAGAAAGTATGATGTAGAACAAGTAGCAGAAGCATACATGCTCAAGAGGGATCACCCGAAATTCAAAGGCAACTGAATTTCGGCAACCGGGGCATCGAAGTCGGAATGCCTCGAAACTCACCGAGTCAAAGCGTTTCGCCGTTTGCGGAAGAAAGTATGATGTAGAACAAGTAGCAGAAGCATACATGCTCAAGAGGGATCACCCGAAATTCAAAGGCAACTGAATTTCGGCAACCGGGCATCGAAGTCGGAATGCCTCGAAACTCACCGAGTCAAAGCGTTTCGCCGTTTGCGGAAGAAAGTATGATGTAGAACAAGTAGCAGAAGCATACATGCTCAAGAGGGATCACCCGAAATTCAAAGGCAACTGAATTTCGGCAACCGGGGCATCGAAGTCGGAATGCCTCGAAACTCACCGAGTCAAAGCGTTTCGCCGTTTGCGGAAGAAAGTATGATGTAGAACAAGTAGCAGAAGCATACATGCTCAAGAGGGATCACCCGAAATTCAAAGGCAACTGAATTTCGGCAACCGGGGCATCGAAGTCGGAATGCCTCGAAACTCACCGAGTCAAAGCGTTTCGCCGTTTGCGGAAGAAAGTATGATGTAGAACAAGTAGCAGAAGCATACATGCTCAAGAGGGATCACCCGAAATTCAAAGGCAACTGAATTTCGGCAACCGGGGCATCGAAGTCGGAATGCCTCGAAACTCACCGAGTCAAAGCGTTTCGCCGTTTGCGGAAGAAAGTATGATGTAGAACAAGTAGCAGAAGCATACATGCTCAAGAGGGATCACCCGAAATTCAAAGGCAACTGAATTTCGGCAACCGGGCATCGAAGTCGGAATGCCTCGAAACTCACCGAGTCAAAGCGTTTCGCCGTTTGCGGAAGAAAGTATGATGTAGAACAAGTAGCAGAAGCATACATGCTCAAGAGGGATCACCCGAAATTCAAAGGCAACTGAATTTCGGCAACCGGGGCATCGAAGTCGGAATGCCTCGAAACTCACCGAGTCAAAGCGTTTCGCCGTTTGCGGAAGAAAGTATGATGTAGAACAAGTAGCAGAAGCATACATGCTCAAGAGGGATCACCCGAAATTCAAAGGCAACTGAATTTCGGCAACCGGGGCATCGAAGTCGGAATGCCTCGAAACTCACCGAGTCAAAGCGTTTCGCCGTTTGCGGAAGAAAGTATGATGTAGAACAAGTAGCAGAAGCATACATGCTCAAGAGGGATCACCCGAAATTCAAAGGCAACTGAATTTCGGCAACCGGGGCATCGAAGTCGGAATGCCTCGAAACTCACCGAGTCAAAGCGTTTCGCCGTTTGCGGAAGAAAGTATGATGTAGAACAAGTAGCAGAAGCATACATGCTCAAGAGGGATCACCCGAAATTCAAAGGCAACTGAATTTCGGCAACCGGGCATCGAAGTCGGAATGCCTCGAAACTCACCGAGTCAAAGCGTTTCGCCGTTTGCGGAAGAAAGTATGATGTAGAACAAGTAGCAGAAGCATACATGCTCAAGAGGGATCACCCGAAATTCAAAGGCAACTGAATTTCGGCAACCGGGGCATCGAAGTCGGAATGCCTCGAAACTCACCGAGTCAAAGCGTTTCGCCGTTTGCGGAAGAAAGTATGATGTAGAACAAGTAGCAGAAGCATACATGCTCAAGAGGGATCACCCGAAATTCAAAGGCAACTGAATTTCGGCAACCGGGGCATCGAAGTCGGAATGCCTCGAAACTCACCGAGTCAAAGCGTTTCGCCGTTTGCGGAAGAAAGTATGATGTAGAACAAGTAGCAGAAGCATACATGCTCAAGAGGGATCACCCGAAATTCAAAGGCAACTGAATTTCGGCAACCGGGGCATCGAAGTCGGAATGCCTCGAAACTCACCGAGTCAAAGCGTTTCGCCGTTTGCGGAAGAAAGTATGATGTAGAACAAGTAGCAGAAGCATACATGCTCAAGAGGGATCACCCGAAATTCAAAGGCAACTGAATTTCGGCAACCGGGGCATCGAAGTCGGAATGCCTCGAAACTCACCGAGTCAAAGCGTTTCGCCGTTTGCGGAAGAAAGTATGATGTAGAACAAGTAGCAGAAGCATACATGCTCAAGAGGGATCACCCGAAATTCAAAGGCAACTGAATTTCGGCAACCGGGACATCGAAGTCGGAATGCCTCGAAACTCACCGAGTCAAAGCGTTTCGCCGTTTGCGGAAGAAAGTATGATGTAGAACAAGTAGCAGAAGCATACATGCTCAAGAGGGATCACCCGAAATTCAAAGGCAACTGAATTTCGGCAACCGGGGCATCGAAGTCGGAATGCCTCGAAACTCACCGAGTCAAAGCGTTTCGCCGTTTGCGGAAGAAAGTATGATGTAGAACAAGTAGCAGAAGCATACATGCTCAAGAGGGATCACCCGAAATTCAAAGGCAACTGAATTTCGGCAACCGGGGCATCGAAGTCGGAATGCCTCGAAACTCACCGAGTCAAAGCGTTTCGCCGTTTGCGGAAGAAAGTATGATGTAGAACAAGTAGCAGAAGCATACATGCTCAAGAGGGATCACCCGAAATTCAAAGGCAACTGAATTTCGGCAACCGGGCATCGAAGTCGGAATGCCTCGAAACTCACCGAGTCAAAGCGTTTCGCCGTTTGCGGAAGAAAGTATGATGTAGAACAAGTAGCAGAAGCATACATGCTCAAGAGGGATCACCCGAAATTCAAAGGCAACTGAATTTCGGCAACCGGGGCATCGAAGTCGGAATGCCTCGAAACTCACCGAGTCAAAGCGTTTCGCCGTTTGCGGAAGAAAGTATGATGTAGAACAAGTAGCAGAAGCATACATGCTCAAGAGGGATCACCCGAAATTCAAAGGCAACTGAATTTCGGCAACCGGGCATCGAAGTCGGAATGCCTCGAAACTCACCGAGTCAAAGCGTTTCGCCGTTTGCGGAAGAAAGTATGATGTAGAACAAGTAGCAGAAGCATACATGCTCAAGAGGGATCACCCGAAATTCAAAGGCAACTGAATTTCGGCAACCGGGGCATCGAAGTCGGAATGCCTCGAAACTCACCGAGTCAAAGCGTTTCGCCGTTTGCGGAAGAAAGTATGATGTAGAACAAGTAGCAGAAGCATACATGCTCAAGAGGGATCACCCGAAATTCAAAGGCAACTGAATTTCGGCAACCGGGCATCGAAGTCGGAATGCCTCGAAACTCACCGAGTCAAAGCGTTTCGCCGTTTGCGGAAGAAAGTATGATGTAGAACAAGTAGCAGAAGCATACATGCTCAAGAGGGATCACCCGAAATTCAAAGGCAACTGAATTTCGGCAACCGGGGCATCGAAGTCGGAATGCCTCGAAACTCACCGAGTCAAAGCGTTTCGCCGTTTGCGGAAGAAAGTATGATGTAGAACAAGTAGCAGAAGCATACATGCTCAAGAGGGATCACCCGAAATTCAAAGGCAACTGAATTTCGGCAACCGGGGCATCGAAGTCGGAATGCCTCGAAACTCACCGAGTCAAAGCGTTTCGCCGTTTGCGGAAGAAGTATGATGTAGAACAAGTAGCAGAAGCATACATGCTCAAGAGGGATCACCCGAAATTCAAAGGCAACTGAATTTCGGCAACCGGGCATCGAAGTCGGAATGCCTCGAAACTCACCGAGTCAAAGCGTTTCGCCGTTTGCGGAAGAAAGTATGATGTAGAACAAGTAGCAGAAGCATACATGCTCAAGAGGGATCACCCGAAATTCAAAGGCAACTGAATTTCGGCAACCGGGACATCGAAGTCGGAATGCCTCGAAACTCACCGAGTCAAAGCGTTTCGCCGTTTGCGGAAGAAAGTATGATGTAGAACAAGTAGCAGAAGCATACATGCTCAAGAGGGATCACCCGAAATTCAAAGGCAACTGAATTTCGGCAACCGGGGCATCGAAGTCGGAATGCCTCGAAACTCACCGAGTCAAAGCGTTTCGCCGTTTGCGGAAGAAAGTATGATGTAGAACAAGTAGCAGAAGCATACATGCTCAAGAGGGATCACCCGAAATTCAAAGGCAACTGAATTTCGGCAACCGGGCATCGAAGTCGGAATGCCTCGAAACTCACCGAGTCAAAGCGTTTCGCCGTTTGCGGAAGAAGTATGATGTAGAACAAGTAGCAGAAGCATACATGCTCAAGAGGGATCACCCGAAATTCAAAGGCAACTGAATTTCGGCAACCGGGACATCGAAGTCGGAATGCCTCGAAACTCACCGAGTCAAAGCGTTTCGCCGTTTGCGGAAGAAAGTATGATGTAGAACAAGTAGCAGAAGCATACATGCTCAAGAGGGATCACCCGAAATTCAAAGGCAACTGAATTTCGGCAACCGGGGCATCGAAGTCGGAATGCCTCGAAACTCACCGAGTCAAAGCGTTTCGCCGTTTGCGGAAGAAAGTATGATGTAGAACAAGTAGCAGAAGCATACATGCTCAAGAGGGATCACCCGAAATTCAAAGGCAACTGAATTTCGGCAACCGGGACATCGAAGTCGGAATGCCTCGAAACTCACCGAGTCAAAGCGTTTCGCCGTTTGCGGAAGAAAGTATGATGTAGAACAAGTAGCAGAAGCATACATGCTCAAGAGGGATCACCCGAAATTCAAAGGCAACTGAATTTCGGCAACCGGGCATCGAAGTCGGAATGCCTCGAAACTCACCGAGTCAAAGCGTTTCGCCGTTTGCGGAAGAAAGTATGATGTAGAACAAGTAGCAGAAGCATACATGCTCAAGAGGGATCACCCGAAATTCAAAGGCAACTGAATTTCGGCAACCGGGACATCGAAGTCGGAATGCCTCGAAACTCACCGAGTCAAAGCGTTTCGCCGTTTGCGGAAGAAAGTATGATGTAGAACAAGTAGCAGAAGCATACATGCTCAAGAGGGATCACCCGAAATTCAAAGGCAACTGAATTTCGGCAACCGGGACATCGAAGTCGGAATGCCTCGAAACTCACCGAGTCAAAGCGTTTCGCCGTTTGCGGAAGAAAGTATGATGTAGAACAAGTAGCAGAAGCATACATGCTCAAGAGGGATCACCCGAAATTCAAAGGCAACTGAATTTCGGCAACCGGGCATCGAAGTCGGAATGCCTCGAAACTCACCGAGTCAAAGCGTTTCGCCGTTTGCGGAAGAAAGTATGATGTAGAACAAGTAGCAGAAGCATACATGCTCAAGAGGGATCACCCGAAATTCAAAGGCAACTGAATTTCGGCAACCGGGGCATCGAAGTCGGAATGCCTCGAAACTCACCGAGTCAAAGCGTTTCGCCGTTTGCGGAAGAAAGTATGATGTAGAACAAGTAGCAGAAGCATACATGCTCAAGAGGGATCACCCGAAATTCAAAGGCAACTGAATTTCGGCAACCGGGGCATCGAAGTCGGAATGCCTCGAAACTCACCGAGTCAAAGCGTTTCGCCGTTTGCGGAAGAAAGTATGATGTAGAACAAGTAGCAGAAGCATACATGCTCAAGAGGGATCACCCGAAATTCAAAGGCAACTGAATTTCGGCAACCGGGGCATCGAAGTCGGAATGCCTCGAAACTCACCGAGTCAAAGCGTTTCGCCGTTTGCGGAAGAAAGTATGATGTAGAACAAGTAGCAGAAGCATACATGCTCAAGAGGGATCACCCGAAATTCAAAGGCAACTGAATTTCGGCAACCGGGGCATCGAAGTCGGAATGCCTCGAAACTCACCGAGTCAAAGCGTTTCGCCGTTTGCGGAAGAAAGTATGATGTAGAACAAGTAGCAGAAGCATACATGCTCAAGAGGGATCACCCGAAATTCAAAGGCAACTGAATTTCGGCAACCGGGACATCGAAGTCGGAATGCCTCGAAACTCACCGAGTCAAAGCGTTTCGCCGTTTGCGGAAGAAAGTATGATGTAGAACAAGTAGCAGAAGCATACATGCTCAAGAGGGATCACCCGAAATTCAAAGGCAACTGAATTTCGGCAACCGGGACATCGAAGTCGGAATGCCTCGAAACTCACCGAGTCAAAGCGTTTCGCCGTTTGCGGAAGAAAGTATGATGTAGAACAAGTAGCAGAAGCATACATGCTCAAGAGGGATCACCCGAAATTCAAAGGCAACTGAATTTCGGCAACCGGGGCATCGAAGTCGGAATGCCTCGAAACTCACCGAGTCAAAGCGTTTCGCCGTTTGCGGAAGAAAGTATGATGTAGAACAAGTAGCAGAAGCATACATGCTCAAGAGGGATCACCCGAAATTCAAAGGCAACTGAATTTCGGCAACCGGGGCATCGAAGTCGGAATGCCTCGAAACTCACCGAGTCAAAGCGTTTCGCCGTTTGCGGAAGAAAGTATGATGTAGAACAAGTAGCAGAAGCATACATGCTCAAGAGGGATCACCCGAAATTCAAAGGCAACTGAATTTCGGCAACCGGGGCATCGAAGTCGGAATGCCTCGAAACTCACCGAGTCAAAGCGTTTCGCCGTTTGCGGAAGAAAGTATGATGTAGAACAAGTAGCAGAAGCATACATGCTCAAGAGGGATCACCCGAAATTCAAAGGCAACTGAATTTCGGCAACCGGGCATCGAAGTCGGAATGCCTCGAAACTCACCGAGTCAAAGCGTTTCGCCGTTTGCGGAAGAAAGTATGATGTAGAACAAGTAGCAGAAGCATACATGCTCAAGAGGGATCACCCGAAATTCAAAGGCAACTGAATTTCGGCAACCGGGGCATCGAAGTCGGAATGCCTCGAAACTCACCGAGTCAAAGCGTTTCGCCGTTTGCGGAAGAAGTATGATGTAGAACAAGTAGCAGAAGCATACATGCTCAAGAGGGATCACCCGAAATTCAAAGGCAACTGAATTTCGGCAACCGGGCATCGAAGTCGGAATGCCTCGAAACTCACCGAGTCAAAGCGTTTCGCCGTTTGCGGAAGAAAGTATGATGTAGAACAAGTAGCAGAAGCATACATGCTCAAGAGGGATCACCCGAAATTCAAAGGCAACTGAATTTCGGCAACCGGGCATCGAAGTCGGAATGCCTCGAAACTCACCGAGTCAAAGCGTTTCGCCGTTTGCGGAAGAAAGTATGATGTAGAACAAGTAGCAGAAGCATACATGCTCAAGAGGGATCACCCGAAATTCAAAGGCAACTGAATTTCGGCAACCGGGACATCGAAGTCGGAATGCCTCGAAACTCACCGAGTCAAAGCGTTTCGCCGTTTGCGGAAGAAAGTATGATGTAGAACAAGTAGCAGAAGCATACATGCTCAAGAGGGATCACCCGAAATTCAAAGGCAACTGAATTTCGGCAACCGGGCATCGAAGTCGGAATGCCTCGAAACTCACCGAGTCAAAGCGTTTCGCCGTTTGCGGAAGAAGTATGATGTAGAACAAGTAGCAGAAGCATACATGCTCAAGAGGGATCACCCGAAATTCAAAGGCAACTGAATTTCGGCAACCGGGGCATCGAAGTCGGAATGCCTCGAAACTCACCGAGTCAAAGCGTTTCGCCGTTTGCGGAAGAAGTATGATGTAGAACAAGTAGCAGAAGCATACATGCTCAAGAGGGATCACCCGAAATTCAAAGGCAACTGAATTTCGGCAACCGGGCATCGAAGTCGGAATGCCTCGAAACTCACCGAGTCAAAGCGTTTCGCCGTTTGCGGAAGAAAGTATGATGTAGAACAAGTAGCAGAAGCATACATGCTCAAGAGGGATCACCCGAAATTCAAAGGCAACTGAATTTCGGCAACCGGGACATCGAAGTCGGAATGCCTCGAAACTCACCGAGTCAAAGCGTTTCGCCGTTTGCGGAAGAAAGTATGATGTAGAACAAGTAGCAGAAGCATACATGCTCAAGAGGGATCACCCGAAATTCAAAGGCAACTGAATTTCGGCAACCGGGGCATCGAAGTCGGAATGCCTCGAAACTCACCGAGTCAAAGCGTTTCGCCGTTTGCGGAAGAAGGTATGATGTAGAACAAGTAGCAGAAGCATACATGCTCAAGAGGGATCACCCGAAATTCAAAGGCAACTGAATTTCGGCAACCGGGGCATCGAAGTCGGAATGCCTCGAAACTCACCGAGTCAAAGCGTTTCGCCGTTTGCGGAAGAAAGTATGATGTAGAACAAGTAGCAGAAGCATACATGCTCAAGAGGGATCACCCGAAATTCAAAGGCAACTGAATTTCGGCAACCGGGGCATCGAAGTCGGAATGCCTCGAAACTCACCGAGTCAAAGCGTTTCGCCGTTTGCGGAAGAAGTATGATGTAGAACAAGTAGCAGAAGCATACATGCTCAAGAGGGATCACCCGAAATTCAAAGGCAACTGAATTTCGGCAACCGGGGCATCGAAGTCGGAATGCCTCGAAACTCACCGAGTCAAAGCGTTTCGCCGTTTGCGGAAGAAGGTATGATGTAGAACAAGTAGCAGAAGCATACATGCTCAAGAGGGATCACCCGAAATTCAAAGGCAACTGAATTTCGGCAACCGGGACATCGAAGTCGGAATGCCTCGAAACTCACCGAGTCAAAGCGTTTCGCCGTTTGCGGAAGAAAGTATGATGTAGAACAAGTAGCAGAAGCATACATGCTCAAGAGGGATCACCCGAAATTCAAAGGCAACTGAATTTCGGCAACCGGGCATCGAAGTCGGAATGCCTCGAAACTCACCGAGTCAAAGCGTTTCGCCGTTTGCGGAAGAAAGTATGATGTAGAACAAGTAGCAGAAGCATACATGCTCAAGAGGGATCACCCGAAATTCAAAGGCAACTGAATTTCGGCAACCGGGACATCGAAGTCGGAATGCCTCGAAACTCACCGAGTCAAAGCGTTTCGCCGTTTGCGGAAGAAAGTATGATGTAGAACAAGTAGCAGAAGCATACATGCTCAAGAGGGATCACCCGAAATTCAAAGGCAACTGAATTTCGGCAACCGGGGCATCGAAGTCGGAATGCCTCGAAACTCACCGAGTCAAAGCGTTTCGCCGTTTGCGGAAGAAGGTATGATGTAGAACAAGTAGCAGAAGCATACATGCTCAAGAGGGATCACCCGAAATTCAAAGGCAACTGAATTTCGGCACCGGGACATCGAAGTCGGAATGCCTCGAAACTCACCGAGTCAAAGCGTTTCGCCGTTTGCGGAAGAAGTATGATGTAGAACAAGTAGCAGAAGCATACATGCTCAAGAGGGATCACCCGAAATTCAAAGGCAACTGAATTTCGGCAACCGGGGCATCGAAGTCGGAATGCCTCGAAACTCACCGAGTCAAAGCGTTTCGCCGTTTGCGGAAGAAGGTATGATGTAGAACAAGTAGCAGAAGCATACATGCTCAAGAGGGATCACCCGAAATTCAAAGGCAACTGAATTTCGGCAACCGGGACATCGAAGTCGGAATGCCTCGAAACTCACCGAGTCAAAGCGTTTCGCCGTTTGCGGAAGAAAGTATGATGTAGAACAAGTAGCAGAAGCATACATGCTCAAGAGGGATCACCCGAAATTCAAAGGCAACTGAATTTCGGCAACCGGGCATCGAAGTCGGAATGCCTCGAAACTCACCGAGTCAAAGCGTTTCGCCGTTTGCGGAAGAAGTATGATGTAGAACAAGTAGCAGAAGCATACATGCTCAAGAGGGATCACCCGAAATTCAAAGGCAACTGAATTTCGGCAACCGCGGACATCGAAGTCGGAATGCCTCGAAACTCACCGAGTCAAAGCGTTTCGCCGTTTGCGGAAGAAAGTATGATGTAGAACAATTAGCAGAAGCATACATGCTCAAGAGGGATCACCCGAAATTCAAAGGCAACTGAATTTCGGCAACCGGGACATCGAAGTCGGAATGCCTCGAAACTCACCGAGTCAAAGCGTTTCGCCGTTTGCGGAAGAAGGTATGATGTAGAACAAGTAGCAGAAGCATACATGCTCAAGAGGGATCACCCGAAATTCAAAGGCAACTGAATTTCGGCAACCGGGACATCGAAGTCGGAATGCCTCGAAACTCACCGAGTCAAAGCGTTTCGCCGTTTGCGGAAGAAAGTATGATGTAGAACAATTAGCAGAAGCATACATGCTCAAGAGGGATCACCCGAAATTCAAAGGCAACTGAATTTCGGCAACCGGGACATCGAAGTCGGAATGCCTCGAAACTCACCGAGTCAAAGCGTTTCGCCGTTTGCGGAAGAAAGTATGATGTAGAACAAGTAGCAGAAGCATACATGCTCAAGAGGGATGACCCGAAATTCAAAGGCAACTGAATTTCGGCAACCGGGACATCGAAGTCGGAATGCCTCCAAACTCACCGAGTCAAAGCGTTTCGCCGTTTGCGGAAGAAGGTATGATGTAGAACAAGTAGCAGAAGCATACATGCTCAAGAGGGATCACCCGAAATTCAAAGGCAACTGAATTTCGGCAACCGGGGCATCGAAGTCGGAATGCCTCGAAACTCACCGAGTCAAAGCGTTTCGCCGTTTGCGGAAGAAGGTATGATGTAGAACAAGTAGCAGAAGCATACATGCTCAAGAGGGATCACCCGAAATTCAAAGGCAACTGAATTTCGGCAACCGGGGCCATCGAAGTCGGAATGCCTCGAAACTCACCGAGTCAAAGCGTTTCGCCGTTTGCGGAAGAAATGTATGATGTAGAACAAGTAGCAGAAGCATACATGCTCAAGAGGGATCACCCGAAATTCAAAGGCAACTGAATTTCGGCAACCGGGGCATCGAAGTCGGAATGCCTCGAAACTCACCGAGTCAAAGCGTTTCGCCGTTTGCGGAAGAAGGTATGATTGTAGAACAAGTAGCAGAAGCATAACATGCTCAAGAGGGATCACCCGAAATTCAAAGGCAACTGAATTTCGGCAACCGGGCATCGAAGTCGGAATGCCTCGAAACTCACCGAGTCAAAGCGTTTCGCCGTTTGCGGAAGAAAGTATGATGTAGAACAAGTAGCAGAAGCATACATGCTCAAGAGGGATCACCCGAAATTCAAAGGCAACTGAATTTCGGCAACCGGGACATCGAAGTCGGAATGCCTCGAAACTCACCGAGTCAAAGCGTTTCGCCGTTTGCGGAAGAAAGTATAATGTAGAACAAGTAGCAGAAGCATACATGCTCAAGAGGGATCACCCGAAATTCAAAGGCAACTGAATTTCGGCAACCGGGGCATCAAAGTCGGAATGCCTCGAAACTCACCGAGTCAAAGCGTTTCGCCGTTTGCGGAAGAAGGTATGATGTAGAACAAGTAGCAGAAGCATACATGCTCAAGAGGGATCACCCGAAATTCAAAGGCAACTGAATTTCGGCAACCGGGCATCGAAGTCGGAATGCCTCGAAACTCACCGAGTCAAAGCGTTTCGCCGTTTGCGGAAGAAGGTATGATGTAGAACAAGTAGCAGAAGCATACATGCTCAAGAGGGATCACCCGAAATTCAAATGCAACTGAATTTCGGCAACCGGGACATCGAAGTCGGAATGCCTCGAAACTCACCGAGTCAAAGCGTTTCGCCGTTTGCGGAAGAAAGTATGATGTAGAACAAGTAGCAGAAGCATACATGCTCAAGAGGGATCACCCGAAATTCAAAGGCAACTGAATTTCGGCAACCGGGACATCGAAGTCGGAATGCCTCGAAACTCACCGAGTCAAAGCGTTTCGCCGTTTGCGGAAGAAGGTATGATGTAGAACAAGTAGCAGAAGCATACATGCTCAAGAGGGATCACCCGAAATTCAAAGGCAACTGAATTTCGGCAACCGGGACATCGAAGTCGGAATGCCTCGAAACTCACCGAGTCAAAGCGTTTCGCCGTTTGCGGAAGAAAGTATGATGTAGAACAAGTAGCAGAAGCATACATGCTCAAGAGGGATCACCCGAAATTCAAAGGCAACTGAATTTCGGCAACCGGGACATCGAAGTCGGAATGCCTCGAAACTCACCGAGTCAAAGCGTTTCGCCGTTTGCGGAAGAAAGTATGATGTAGAACAAGTAGCAGAAGCATACATGCTCAAGAGGGATGACCCGAAATTCAAAGGCAACTGAATTTCGGCAACCGGGGCATCGAAGTCGGAATGCCTCGAAACTCACCGAGTCAAAGCGTTTCGCCGTTTGCGGAAGAAAGTATGATGTAGAACAAGTAGCAGAAGCATACATGCTCAAGAGGGATCACCCGAAATTCAAAGGCAACTGAATTTCGGCAACCGGGACATCGAAGTCGGAATGCCTCGAAACTCACCGAGTCAACGCGTTTCGCCGTTTGCGGAAGAAAGTATGATGTAGAACAATTAGCAGAAGCATACATGCTCAAGAGGGATCACCCGAAATTCAAAGGCAACTGAATTTCGGCAACCGGGACATCGAAGTCGGAATGCCTCGAAACTCACCGAGTCAAAGCGTTTCGCCGTTTGCGGAAGAAACGTATGATGTAGAACAAGTAGCAGAAGCATACATGCTCAAGAGGGATGACCCGAAATTCAAAGGCAACTGAATTTCGGCAACCGGGGCATCGAAGTCGGAATGCCTCCAAACTCACCGAGTCAAAGCGTTTCGCCGTTTGCGGAAGAAGGTATGATGTAGCACAAGTAGCAGAAGCATACATGCTCAAGAGGGATCACCCGAAATTCAAAGGCAACTGAATTTCGGCAACCGGGACATCGAAGTCGGAATGCCTCGAAACTCACCGAGTCAAAGCGTTTCGCCGTTTGCGGAAGAAAGTATGATGTAGAACAAGTAGCAGAAGCATACATGCTCAAGAGGGATCACCCGAAATTCAAAGGCAACTGAATTTCGGCAACCGGGACATCGAAGTCGGAATGCCTCGAAACTCACCGAGTCAAAGCGTTTCGCCGTTTGCGGAAGAAAGTATGATGTAGAACAAGTAGCAGAAGCATACATGCTCAAGAGGGATCACCCGAAATTCAAAGGCAACTGAATTTCGGCAACCGGGACATCGAAGTCGGAATGCCTCGAAACTCACCGAGTCAAAGCGTTTCGCCGTTTGCGGAAGAAAGTATGATGTAGAACAATTAGCAGAAGCATACATGCTCAAGAGGGATCACCCGAAATTCAAATGCAACTGAATTTCGGCAACCGGGACATCGAAGTCGGAATGCCTCGAAACTCACCGAGTCAAAGCGTTTCGCCGTTTGCGGAAGAAAGTATGATGTAGAACAAGTAGCAGAAGCATACATGCTCAAGAGGGATGACCCGAAATTCAAAGGCAACTGAATTTCGGCTACCGGGACATCGAAGTCGGAATGCCTCGAAACTCACCGAGTCAAAGCGTTTCGCCGTTTGCGGAAGAAAGTATGATGTAGAACAAGTAGCAGAAGCATACATGCTCAAGAGGGATCACCCGAAATTCAAAGGCAACTGAATTTCGGCAACCGGGCATCGAAGTCGGAATGCCTCGAAACTCACCGAGTCAAAGCGTTTCGCCGTTTGCGGAAGAAAGTATGATGTAGAACAAGTAGCAGAAGCATACATGCTCAAGAGGGATCACCCGAAATTCAAAGGCAACTGAATTTCGGCAACCGGGGCATCGAAGTCGGAATGCCTCGAAACTCACCGAGTCAAAGCGTTTCGCCGTTTGCGGAAGAAAGTATGATGTAGAACAAGTAGCAGAAGCATACATGCTCAAGAGGGATCACCCGAAATTCAAAGGCAACTGAATTTCGGCAACCGGGCATCGAAGTCGGAATGCCTCGAAACTCACCGAGTCAAAGCGTTTCGCCGTTTGCGGAAGAAAGTATGATGTAGAACAAGTAGCAGAAGCATACATGCTCAAGAGGGATCACCCGAAATTCAAAGGCAACTGAATTTCGGCAACCGGGGCATCGAAGTCGGAATGCCTCGAAACTCACCGAGTCAAAGCGTTTCGCCGTTTGCGGAAGAAAGTATGATGTAGAACAAGTAGCAGAAGCATACATGCTCAAGAGGGATCACCCGAAATTCAAAGGCAACTGAATTTCGGCAACCGGGGCATCGAAGTCGGAATGCCTCGAAACTCACCGAGTCAAAGCGTTTCGCCGTTTGCGGAAGAAAGTATGATGTAGAACAAGTAGCAGAAGCATACATGCTCAAGAGGGATCACCCGAAATTCAAAGGCAACTGAATTTCGGCAACCGGGGCATCGAAGTCGGAATGCCTCGAAACTCACCGAGTCAAAGCGTTTCGCCGTTTGCGGAAGAAAGTATGATGTAGAACAAGTAGCAGAAGCATACATGCTCAAGAGGGATCACCCGAAATTCAAAGGCAACTGAATTTCGGCAACCGGGGCATCGAAGTCGGAATGCCTCGAAACTCACCGAGTCAAAGCGTTTCGCCGTTTGCGGAAGAAAGTATGATGTAGAACAAGTAGCAGAAGCATACATGCTCAAGAGGGATCACCCGAAATTCAAAGGCAACTGAATTTCGGCAACCGGGGCATCGAAGTCGGAATGCCTCGAAACTCACCGAGTCAAAGCGTTTCGCCGTTTGCGGAAGAAAGTATGATGTAGAACAAGTAGCAGAAGCATACATGCTCAAGAGGGATCACCCGAAATTCAAAGGCAACTGAATTTCGGCAACCGGGGCATCGAAGTCGGAATGCCTCGAAACTCACCGAGTCAAAGCGTTTCGCCGTTTGCGGAAGAAAGTATGATGTAGAACAAGTAGCAGAAGCATACATGCTCAAGAGGGATCACCCGAAATTCAAAGGCAACTGAATTTCGGCAACCGGGGCATCGAAGTCGGAATGCCTCGAAACTCACCGAGTCAAAGCGTTTCGCCGTTTGCGGAAGAAAGTATGATGTAGAACAAGTAGCAGAAGCATACATGCTCAAGAGGGATCACCCGAAATTCAAAGGCAACTGAATTTCGGCAACCGGGCATCGAAGTCGGAATGCCTCGAAACTCACCGAGTCAAAGCGTTTCGCCGTTTGCGGAAGAAAGTATGATGTAGAACAAGTAGCAGAAGCATACATGCTCAAGAGGGATCACCCGAAATTCAAAGGCAACTGAATTTCGGCAACCGGGGCATCGAAGTCGGAATGCCGCGAAACTCACCGAGTCAAAGCGTTTCGCCGTTTGCGGAAGAAAGTATGATGTAGAACAAGTAGCAGAAGCATACATGCTCAAGAGGGATCACCCGAAATTCAAAGGCAACTGAATTTCGGCAACCGGGCATCGAAGTCGGAATGCCTCGAAACTCACCGAGTCAAAGCGTTTCGCCGTTTGCGGAAGAAAGTATGATGTAGAACAAGTAGCAGAAGCATACATGCTCAAGAGGGATCACCCGAAATTCAAAGGCAACTGAATTTCGGCAACCGGGGCATCGAAGTCGGAATGCCTCGAAACTCACCGAGTCAAAGCGTTTCGCCGTTTGCGGAAGAAAGTATGATGTAGAACAAGTAGCAGAAGCATACATGCTCAAGAGGGATCACCCGAAATTCAAAGGCAACTGAATTTCGGCAACCGGGCATCGAAGTCGGAATGCCTCGAAACTCACCGAGTCAAAGCGTTTCGCCGTTTGCGGAAGAAAGTATGATGTAGAACAAGTAGCAGAAGCATACATGCTCAAGAGGGATCACCCGAAATTCAAAGGCAACTGAATTTCGGCAACCGGGCATCGAAGTCGGAATGCCTCGAAACTCACCGAGTCAAAGCGTTTCGCCGTTTGCGGAAGAAAGTATGATGTAGAACAAGTAGCAGAAGCATACATGCTCAAGAGGGATCACCCGAAATTCAAAGGCAACTGAATTTCGGCAACCGGGACATCGAAGTCGGAATGCCTCGAAACTCACCGAGTCAAAGCGTTTCGCCGTTTGCGGAAGAAAGTATGATGTAGAACAAGTAGCAGAAGCATACATGCTCAAGAGGGATCACCCGAAATTCAAAGGCAACTGAATTTCGGCAACCGGGCATCGAAGTCGGAATGCCTCGAAACTCACCGAGTCAAAGCGTTTCGCCGTTTGCGGAAGAAAGTATGATGTAGAACAAGTAGCAGAAGCATACATGCTCAAGAGGGATCACCCGAAATTCAAAGGCAACTGAATTTCGGCAACCGGGGCATCGAAGTCGGAATGCCTCGAAACTCACCGAGTCAAAGCGTTTCGCCGTTTGCGGAAGAAAGTATGATGTAGAACAAGTAGCAGAAGCATACATGCTCAAGAGGGATCACCCGAAATTCAAAGGCAACTGAATTTCGGCAACCGGGGCATCGAAGTCGGAATGCCTCGAAACTCACCGAGTCAAAGCGTTTCGCCGTTTGCGGAAGAAAGTATGATGTAGAACAAGTAGCAGAAGCATACATGCTCAAGAGGGATCACCCGAAATTCAAAGGCAACTGAATTTCGGCAACCGGGGCATCGAAGTCGGAATGCCTCGAAACTCACCGAGTCAAAGCGTTTCGCCGTTTGCGGAAGAAAGTATGATGTAGAACAAGTAGCAGAAGCATACATGCTCAAGAGGGATCACCCGAAATTCAAAGGCAACTGAATTTCGGCAACCGGGGCATCGAAGTCGGAATGCCTCGAAACTCACCGAGTCAAAGCGTTTCGCCGTTTGCGGAAGAAAGTATGATGTAGAACAAGTAGCAGAAGCATACATGCTCAAGAGGGATCACCCGAAATTCAAAGGCAACTGAATTTCGGCAACCGGGCATCGAAGTCGGAATGCCTCGAAACTCACCGAGTCAAAGCGTTTCGCCGTTTGCGGAAGAAAGTATGATGTAGAACAAGTAGCAGAAGCATACATGCTCAAGAGGGATCACCCGAAATTCAAAGGCAACTGAATTTCGGCAACCGGGGCATCGAAGTCGGAATGCCGCGAAACTCACCGAGTCAAAGCGTTTCGCCGTTTGCGGAAGAAAGTATGATGTAGAACAAGTAGCAGAAGCATACATGCTCAAGAGGGATCACCCGAAATTCAAAGGCAACTGAATTTCGGCAACCGGGCATCGAAGTCGGAATGCCTCGAAACTCACCGAGTCAAAGCGTTTCGCCGTTTGCGGAAGAAAGTATGATGTAGAACAAGTAGCAGAAGCATACATGCTCAAGAGGGATCACCCGAAATTCAAAGGCAACTGAATTTCGGCAACCGGGCATCGAAGTCGGAATGCCTCGAAACTCACCGAGTCAAAGCGTTTCGCCGTTTGCGGAAGAAAGTATGATGTAGAACAAGTAGCAGAAGCATACATGCTCAAGAGGGATCACCCGAAATTCAAAGGCAACTGAATTTCGGCAACCGGGGCATCGAAGTCGGAATGCCTCGAAACTCACCGAGTCAAAGCGTTTCGCCGTTTGCGGAAGAAAGTATGATGTAGAACAAGTAGCAGAAGCATACATGCTCAAGAGGGATCACCCGAAATTCAAAGGCAACTGAATTTCGGCAACCGGGGCATCGAAGTCGGAATGCCTCGAAACTCACCGAGTCAAAGCGTTTCGCCGTTTGCGGAAGAAAGTATGATGTAGAACAAGTAGCAGAAGCATACATGCTCAAGAGGGATCACCCGAAATTCAAAGGCAACTGAATTTCGGCAACCGGGACATCGAAGTCGGAATGCCTCGAAACTCACCGAGTCAAAGCGTTTCGCCGTTTGCGGAAGAAAGTATGATGTAGAACAAGTAGCAGAAGCATACATGCTCAAGAGGGATCACCCGAAATTCAAAGGCAACTGAATTTCGGCAACCGGGCATCGAAGTCGGAATGCCTCGAAACTCACCGAGTCAAAGCGTTTCGCCGTTTGCGGAAGAAAGTATGATGTAGAACAAGTAGCAGAAGCATACATGCTCAAGAGGGATCACCCGAAATTCAAAGGCAACTGAATTTCGGCAACCGGGCATCGAAGTCGGAATGCCTCGAAACTCACCGAGTCAAAGCGTTTCGCCGTTTGCGGAAGAAAGTATGATGTAGAACAAGTAGCAGAAGCATACATGCTCAAGAGGGATCACCCGAAATTCAAAGGCAACTGAATTTCGGCAACCGGGGCATCGAAGTCGGAATGCCGCGAAACTCACCGAGTCAAAGCGTTTCGCCGTTTGCGGAAGAAAGTATGATGTAGAACAAGTAGCAGAAGCATACATGCTCAAGAGGGATCACCCGAAATTCAAAGGCAACTGAATTTCGGCAACCGGGCATCGAAGTCGGAATGCCTCGAAACTCACCGAGTCAAAGCGTTTCGCCGTTTGCGGAAGAAAGTATGATGTAGAACAAGTAGCAGAAGCATACATGCTCAAGAGGGATCACCCGAAATTCAAAGGCAACTGAATTTCGGCAACCGGGCATCGAAGTCGGAATGCCTCGAAACTCACCGAGTCAAAGCGTTTCGCCGTTTGCGGAAGAAAGTATGATGTAGAACAAGTAGCAGAAGCATACATGCTCAAGAGGGATCACCCGAAATTCAAAGGCAACTGAATTTCGGCAACCGGGCATCGAAGTCGGAATGCCTCGAAACTCACCGAGTCAAAGCGTTTCGCCGTTTGCGGAAGAAAGTATGATGTAGAACAAGTAGCAGAAGCATACATGCTCAAGAGGGATCACCCGAAATTCAAAGGCAACTGAATTTCGGCAACCGGGACATCGAAGTCGGAATGCCTCGAAACTCACCGAGTCAAAGCGTTTCGCCGTTTGCGGAAGAAAGTATGATGTAGAACAAGTAGCAGAAGCATACATGCTCAAGAGGGATCACCCGAAATTCAAAGGCAACTGAATTTCGGCAACCGGGGCATCGAAGTCGGAATGCCTCGAAACTCACCGAGTCAAAGCGTTTCGCCGTTTGCGGAAGAAAGTATGATGTAGAACAAGTAGCAGAAGCATACATGCTCAAGAGGGATCACCCGAAATTCAAAGGCAACTGAATTTCGGCAACCGGGCATCGAAGTCGGAATGCCTCGAAACTCACCGAGTCAAAGCGTTTCGCCGTTTGCGGAAGAAAGTATGATGTAGAACAAGTAGCAGAAGCATACATGCTCAAGAGGGATCACCCGAAATTCAAAGGCAACTGAATTTCGGCAACCGGGGCATCGAAGTCGGAATGCCTCGAAACTCACCGAGTCAAAGCGTTTCGCCGTTTGCGGAAGAAAGTATGATGTAGAACAAGTAGCAGAAGCATACATGCTCAAGAGGGATCACCCGAAATTCAAAGGCAACTGAATTTCGGCAACCGGGGCATCGAAGTCGGAATGCCTCGAAACTCACCGAGTCAAAGCGTTTCGCCGTTCGCGGAAGAAAGTATGATGTAGAACAAGTAGCAGAAGCATACATGCTCAAGAGGGATCACCCGAAATTCAAAGGCAACG
>JAAWWB010001129.1:0-32777 GCA_018804465.1 Populus tomentosa
AAATGCTAATTACTTTTTTTGATGTATTATTTTTATAATTTGAAAACATGTAGAATATACTTCATTTATTATAACCAGAAATGCTCCTTGCTTTTTTTTTTTTGAATTATTTTTAGAATTTTAAAACTTTTATACTATCATTCAAGTATCATAAACAGAATTGCTAATTACTTTTTTAATATATTAATTTTATAATTTGAAAACATTTACAATGTACTTCATTTATGATGACCAGAAATGCTAATTACTTTTTTTTATGAATTATTTTTAGAATTTTCAAACATGTATAATATACTTCATTTATTATAACCAGAAATGCTTCTTTTTTTTTTGAATTATTTTTAGAATTTTAAAATTTTTATACTATCATTCAAGTATCATAAACATAAATGCTAATTAATTTTTTAATATATTATTTTTATAATTTGAAAACATTTATATTGTACTTCATTTATCTTGAAAAGAAATAATACTTATTTTTTTTTTACAAATTAGCTTTATTATTTTAAAATCTTTATACTATTATTCAAGTATCATAAACAGAAATGCTAATTATATTTTTAATATATTATTTTTATAATTTGAAAACATTAACAATATACTTCAATTACGATAACCAGAAATGCTAATTACTTTTTTTTAGGAATTATTTTTATAATTTTCAAACTTTCATACTATGATTCAAGTATAATAACTAGAAATACTAACTACTTTTTTTATATATTATTTGTATAATTTGAAAACATTAAAAATATGCTTAATTTATTATAACCAGAAATGCTACTGACTTTTCTTTATGAATTATTTTTAGAATTTTAAAACGTTTACACTATCTTTCAAGTATCATAAATAGAAATGCTAATTACTTTTTTTATATATTGTTTTTATAATTTGAAAACATTTATATTCTACTTCATTTATCATGAAAAGAAATAATACTTATTTTTTTTATAAATTATTTTTCTTATTTTAAAATCTTTATACTATTATTCAAGTATCATAAACAGAAATGCTAATTACTTTTTTATGAATTATTTTTAGAATTTTAAAACGTTTATACTATCATTTAAGTATAATAACCAGAAATGCTAATTACTTTTTTAATATATAATTTTTATAATTTGAAAACATTAATAATATACTTCATTTATGATGACCAGAAATGCTACTTACTTTTTTTATGAATTATTTTTAGAATTTTCAAACTTTTATACTATCATTCAAGTATCATAAACAGAAATGCTAATTATTTTTTTTGTATATTATTTTTATAATTTGAAAACATTTATAATGTACTTCATTTATCATAACCAGAAATGCTACTTACTTTTTTTATGAATTATTTTTAGAATTTTAAAACTTTTATACTATCATTCAAGTATCATAAACATAAATGCTAATTACTTTTTTAATATATTATTTTTATAATTTGAAAACATTTATATTGTACTTCATTTATCATGAAAAGAAATAATACTTATTTTTTTTATAAATTATTTTTATTATTTTAAAATCTTTATACTATCATTCAAGTATCATAAACAGAAATGCTAATTACTTTTTTAATATATTATTTTTATAATTTGAAAACATTAACAATATACTTCATTTATAATAACCAGAAATGCTAATTATATTTTTAATATATTATTTTTATAATTTGAAAACATTTACAATATACTTCATTTATGATGAGCAGAAATGCTACTTACTTTTTTTTATGAATTATTTTTAGAATTTTAAAACGTTTATACTATCATTCAAGTATAATAACCAGAAATGCTAATTACTTTTTTAATATATTAATTTTATAATTTAAAAACATTAACAATATACTTCATTTGTGATGACCAGAAATGCTACTTACTTTTTTTTATGAATTATTTTTAGAATTTTCAAACTTTTATACTATCAATGAAGTATCATAAATAGAAATGCTAATTATATTTTTAATATATTATTTTTATAATTTGAAAACATTTACAATATACTTCATTTATGATGAGCAGAAATGCTACTTACTTTTTTTTATGAATTATTTTTAAAATTTTAAAACGTTTATACTATCAATCAAGTATCATAAATAGAAATGCTATTTATATTTTTAATATATTATTTTTATAATTTGAAAACATTTACAATATACTTCATTTATGATGAGCAGAAATGCTACTTACTTTTTTTTATGAATTATTTTTAGAATTTTCAAACTTTTATACTATCAATCAAGTATCATAAACAGAAATGCTAATTATATTTTTAATATATTATTTTTATAATTTGAAAACTTTTACAATATACTTCATTTATGATGAGCAGAAATGCTACTTACTTTTTTTTATGAATTATTTTTAAAATTTTAAAACGTTTATACTATCAATCAAGTATCATAAATAGAAATGCTATTTATATTTTTAATATATTATTTTTATAATTTGAAAACATTTACAATATACTTCATTTATGATGAGCAGAAATGCTACTTACTTTTTTTTATGAATTATTTTTAGAATTTTCAAACTTTATACTATCATTCAAGTATCATAATCAGAAATGCTAATTAATTTTTTTTGTGAATTTTTTTTAGAATTTTAAAAAGTTTATACTATCATTCAAGTATAATAACCAGAAATGCTAATTAATTTTTTTTATATGTTATTTTTAAAATTTGAAAACATCTAGAATATACTTAATTTATTATCACCAGAAATGCTACTTACTTTTTTTTATGAATTATTTTTTAAATTTTAAAACGTTTATACTATCATTCAAGTATAATAACCAGAAATGCTATTTACTTTTTTAATATATAATTTTTATAATTTAAAAACATTAACAATATACTTCATTTATGATGACCAGAAATCCTACTTACTTTTTTTTATGAATTATTTTTAAAATTTTAAAACGTTTATACTATCAATCAAGTATCATAAACAGAAATGCTATTTATATTTTTAATATATTATTTTTATAATTTGAAAACATTTACAATATACTTCATTTATGATGAGCAGAAATGCTACTTACTTTTTTTTATGAATTATTTTTAGAATTTTCAAACTTTATACTATCATTCAAGTATCATAATCAGAAATGCTAATTAATTTTTTTTGTGAATTATTTTTAGAATTTTAAAAAGTTTATACTATCATTCAAGTATAATAACCAGAAATGCTAATTAATTTTTTTTATATGTTATTTTTAGAATTTGAAAACATTTACAATATACTTCATTTATGATGAGCTGAAATGCTACTTACTTTTTTTTATGAATTATTTTTAAAATTTTAAAACGTTTATACTATCAATCAAGTATCATAAACAGAAATGTTAATTATATTTTTAATATATTATTTTTATAATTTGAAAACATTTACAATATACTTCATTTATGATGAGCAGAAATGCTACTTACTTTTTTTTATGAATTATTTTTAAAATTTTAAAACGTTTATACTATCAATCAAGTATCATAAACAGAAATGCTAATTATATTTTTAATATATTATTTTTATAATTTGAAAACATTTACAATATACTTCATTTATGATGAGCAGAAATGCTACTTACTTTTTTTTATGAATTATTTTTAGAATTTTCAAACTTTTATACTATCATTCAAGTATCATAATCAGAAATGCTAATTAATTTTTTTTGTGAATTATTTTTAGAATTTTAAAAAGTTTATACTATCATTCAAGTATAATAACCAGAAATGCTAATTAATTTTTTTTATATGTTATTTTTATAATTTGAAAACATTTACAATATACTTCATTTATGATGACCTGAAATGCTACTTACTTTTTTTTATGAATTATTTTTAAAATTTTAAAACGTTTATACTATCAATCAAGTATCATAAATAGAAATGTTAATTATATTTTTAATATATTATTTTTATAATTTGAAAACATTTACAATATACTTCATTTATGATGAGCAGAAATGCTACTTTCTTTTTTTTATGAATTATTTTTAAAATTTTAAAACGTTTATACTATCAATCAAGTATCATAAACAGAAATGCTATTTATATTTTTAATATATTATTTTTATAATTTGAAAACATTAACAATATACTTCAATTACGATAACCAGAAATGCTAATTACTTTTTTTTAGGAATTATTTTTATAATTTTCAAACTTTCATACTATCATTCAAGTATCATAACTAGAAATACTAATTACTTTTTTTATATATTATTTTTATAATTTGAAAACATTAAAAATATACTTCATTTATTATAACCAGAAATGCTACTTACTTTTTTTTATGAATTATTTTTAGAATTTTAAAACGTTTATACTATCATTCAAGTATCATAAATAGAAATGCTAATTACTTTTTTTATATATTATTTTTATAATTTGAAAACATTTATATTCTACTTCATTTATCATGGAAAGAAATAATACTTATTTTTTTTTATAAATTTTTTTTCTTATTTTAAAATCTTTATACTATTATTCAAGTATCATAAACAGAAATGCTAATTACTTTTTTTATGAATTATTTTTAGAATTTTAAAACGTTTATACTATCATTCAAGTATAATAACCAGAAATGCTAATTACTTTTTAAAATATAATTTTTATAATTTGAAAACATTAACCATATACTTCATTTATGATGACCAGAAATGCTACTTACTTTTTCTATGAATTATTTTTAGAATGTTCAAACTTTTATTCTATCATTCAAGTATCATAACCAGAAACGCAAATTTTTTTTTTTTTGTATATTATTTTTATAATTTGAAAACATTTATAATGTACTTCATTTATTATAACCAGAAATGCTACTTAGCTTTTTTTATGAATTATTTTTAGAATTTTAAAACGTTTATACTATCATTCAAGTATCATAAACATAAATGCTAATTACTTTTTTAATATATTATTTTTATAATTTGAAAACATTTATATTGTACTTCATTTATCATGAAAAGAAATAATACTTATTTTTTTTATAAATTATTTTTATTATTTTAAAATCTTTATACTATCATTCAAGTATCATAAACAGAAATGCTAATTACTTTTTTAATATATTATTTTTATAATTTGAAAACATTAACAATCTACTTCATTTGTAATAACCAGAAATGCTAATTATATTTTTAATATATTATTTTTATAATTTGAAAACATTTACAATATACTTCATTTATGATGAGCAGAAATGCTACTACTTTTTTTTATGAATTATTTTTAGAATTTTAAAACTTTTATACTATCAATCAAGTATCATAAACAGAAATGCTAATTATATTTTTAATATATTATTTTTATAATTTGAAAACATCAACAATATACTTCAATTACGATAACCAGAAATGCTAATTACTTTTTTTTATGAATTATTTTTAAAATTTTAAAACGTTTATACTATCAATCAAGTATCATAAACAGAAATGCTATTTATATTTTTAATATATTATTTTTATAATTTGAAAACATTAACAATATACTTCAATTACGATAACCAGAAATGCTAATTACTTTTTTTTAGGAATTATTTTTATAATTTTCAAACTTTCATACTATCATTCAAGTATCATAACTAGAAATACTAATTATTTTTTTTATATATTATTTTTATAATTTGAAAACATGTAGAATATACTTCATTTATTATAACCAGAAATGCTACTGACTTTTTTTTATGAATTATTTTTAGAATTTTAAAACGTTTATACTATCATTCAAGTATCATAAATAGAAATGCTAATTACTTTTTTTATATATTATTTTTATAATTTGAAAACATTTATATTGTACTTCATTTATCATGAAAAGAAATAATACTTATTTTTTTTTATAAATTATTTTTATTATTTTAAAACTTTATACTATCATTCAAGTATCATAACCAGAAATGCTAATTACTTTTTTTATGAATTATTTTTAGAATTTTAAAACGTTTATACTATCATTCAAGTATAATAACCAGAAATGCTAATTACTTTTTAAAATATAATTTTTATAATTTGAAAACATTAACCATATACTTCATTTATGATGACCAGAAATGCTACTTACTTTTTCTATGAATTATTTTTAGAATGTTCAAACTTTTATTCTATCATTCAAGTATCATAACCAGAAACGCAAATTATTTTTTTTTTGTATATTATTTTTATAATTTGAAAACATTTATAATGTACTTCATTTATTATAACCAGAAATGCTACTTAGCTTTTTTTATGAATTATTTTTAGAATTTTAAAACGTTTATACAATCATTCAAGTATCATAAACGTAAATGCTAATTACTTTTTTAATATATTATTTTTATAATTTGAAAACATTTATATTGTACTTCATTTATCATGAAAAGAAATAATACTTATTTTTTTTATAAATTATTTTTATTATTTTAAAATCTTTATACTATCATTCAAGTATCATAAACAGAAATGCTAATTACTTTTTTAATATATTATTTTTATAATTTGAAAACATTAACAATATACTTCATTTATGATAACCAGAAATGCTAATTATATTTTTAATATATTATTTTTATAATTTGAAAACATTTACAATATACTTCATTTATGATGACCAGAAATGCTACTTACTTTTTTTTATGAATTATTTTTAGAATTTTAAAACTTTTATACTATCATTCAAGTATCATAAACAGAAATGCTAATTATATTTTTAATATATTATTTTTATAATTTGAAAACATTAACAATATACTTCAATTACGATAACCAGAAATGCTAATTACTTTTTTTTAGGAATTATTTTTATAATTTTCAAACTTTCATACTATCATTCAAGTATCATAACTAGAAATACTAACTACTTTTTTTATATATTATTTATATAATTTGAAAACATTAAAAATATACTTAATTTATTATAACCAGAAATGCTACTGACTTTTTTTTATGAAATATTTTTAGAATTTTAAAACGTTTATACTATCATTCAAGTATCATAAATAGAAATGCTAATTACTTTTTTTATATATTGTTTTTATAATTTGAAAACATTTATATTCTACTTCATTTATCATGAAAAGAAATAATACTTATTTTTTTTTATAAATTATTTTTCTTATTTTAAAATCTTTATACTATTATTCAAGTATCATAAACAGAAATGCTAATTACTTTTTTATGAATTATTTTTAGAATTTTAAAACGTTTATACTATCATTCAAGTATAATAACCAGAAATGCTAATTACTTTTTTAAAATATTATTTTTATAATTTGAAAACATTAACAATATACTTCATTTATGATGACCAGAAATGCTACTTACTTTTTCTATGAATTATTTTTAGAATTTTCAAACTTTTATTCTATCATTCAAGTATCATAACCAGAAACGCAAATTATTTTTTTTTGTATATTATTTTTATAATTTGAAAACATTTATAATGTACTTCATTTATTATAACAAGAAATGCTACTTAGCTTTTTTTATGAATTTTTTTTAGAATTTTAAAACGTTTATACTATCATTCAAGTATCATAAACATAAATGCTAATTACTTTTTTAATATATTATTTTTATAATTTGAAAACATTTATATTGTACTTCATTTATCATGAAAAGAAATAATACTTATTTCTTTTATAAATTATTTTTATTATTTTAAAATCTTTATACTATCATTCAAGTATCATAAACAGAAATGCTAATTACTTTTTAAATATATTATTTTTTTTAATTTGAAAACATTAACAATCTACTTCATTTATAATAACCAGAAATGCTAATTATATTTTTAATATATTATTTTTATAATTTGAAAACATTTACAATGTACTTCATTTATGATGAGCAGAAATGCTACTTACTTTTTTTTATGAATTATTTTTAGAATTTTAAAACGTTTATACTATCATTCAAGTATAATAACCAGAAATGCTAATTACTTTTTTAATATATTAATTTTATAATTTGAAAACATTAATAATATACTTCATTTGTGATGACCAGAAATGCTACTTACTTTTTTTTATGAATTATTTTTAGAATTTTCAAACTTTTATACTATCAATCAAGTATCATAAACAGAAATGCTAATTATATTTTTAATATATTATTTTTATAATTTGAAAACATTAACAATATACTTCAATTACGATAACCAGAAATGCTAATTACTTTTTTTTAGGAATTATTTTTATAATTTTCAAACTTTCATACTATCATTCAAGTATCATAACTAGAAATACTAACTACTTTTTTTATATATTATTTATATAATTTGAAAACATTAAAATATACTTAATTTATTATAACCAGAAATGCTACTTACTTTTTTTTATGAATTATTTTTAGAATTTTAAAACGTTTATAGTATCATTCAAGTATCATAAATAGAAATGCTAATTACTTTTTTTATATATTGTTTTTATAATTTGAAAACATTTATATTCTACTTCATTTATCATGGAAAGAAATAATACTTATTTTTTTTTATAAATTTTTTTTCTTATTTTAAAATCTTTATACTATTATTCAAGTATCATAAACAGAAATGCTAATTACTTTTTTTATGAATTATTTTTAGAATTTCAAAACGTTTATACTATCATTCAAGTATAATAACCAGAAATGCTAATTACTTTTTAAAATATAATTTTTATAATTTGAAAACATTAACAATATACTTCATTTATGATGACCAGAAATGCTACTTACTTTTTTTATGAATTATTTTTAGAATTTTAAAACTTTTATACTATCATTCAAGTATCATAAACAGAAATGCTAATTACTTTTTTTGTATATTATTTTTATAATTTGAAAACATTTATAATGTACTTCATTTATAATAACCAGAAATGCTACTTAATTTTTTTATGAATTATTTTTAGAATTTTAAAACTTTTATACTATCATTCAAGTATCATAAACAGAAATGCTAATTACTTTTTTAATATATTATTTTTATAATTTGAAAACATTTATATTGTACTTCATTTATCATGAAAAGAAATAATACTTATTTTTTTTATAAATTATTTTTATTATTTTAAAATCTTTATACTACCATTCAAGTATCATAAACAGAAATGCTAATTAGTTTTTAAATATATTATTTTTTTTAATTTGAAAACATTAACAATCTACTTCATTTATAATAACCAGAAATGCTAATTATATTTTTAATATATTATTTTTATAATTTGAAAACATTTACAATATACTTCATTTATGATGAGCAGAAATGCTACTTATTTTTTTTATGAATTATTTTTAGAATTTTCAAACTTTTATACTATCAATCAAGTATCATAAACAGAAATGCTAATTATATTTTTAATATATTATTTTTATAATTTGAAAACATTAACAATATACTTCAATTACGATAACCAGAAATGCTAATTACTTTTTTTTAGGAATTATTTTTATAATTTTCAAACTTTCATACATCATTCAAGTATCATAACTAGAAATACTAACTACTTTTTTTATATATTATTTATATAATTTGAAAACATTAAAAATATACTTAATTTATTATAACCAGAAATGCTACTTACTTTTTTTTATGAATTATTTTTAGAATTTTAAAACGTTTATATTATCATTCAAGTATCATAAATAGAAATGCTAATTACTTTTTTTATATATTATTTTTATAATTTGAAAACATTTATATTGTACTTCATTTATCATGAAAAGAAATAATACTTATTTTTTTATATAAATTATTTTTATTATTTTAAAATCTTTATATTATCATTCAAGTATCATAAACAGAAATGCTAATTACTTTTTTTATGAATTATTTTTAGAATTTTAAAACGTTTATACTATCATTCAAGTATAATAACCAGAAATGCTAATTACTTTTTAAAATATAATTTTTATAATTTGAAAACATTAACAATATACTTCATTTATGATGACCAGAAATGCTACTTACTTTTTCTATGAATTATTTTTAGAATTTTCAAACTTTTATTCTATCATTCAAGTATCATAACCAGAAACGCAAATTATTTTTTTTTTGTATATTATTTTTATAATTTGAAAACATTTATAATGTACTTCATTTATTATAACCAGAAATGCTACTTAGCTTTTTTTATGAATTATTTTTAGAATTTTAAAACGTTTATACAATCATTCAAGTATCATAAACGTAAATGCTAATTACTTTTTTAATATTTTATTTTTATAATTTGAAAACATTTATATTGTACTTCATTTATCATGAAAAGAAATAATACTTATTTTTTTTATAAATTATTTTTATTATTTTAAAATCTTTATACTATCATTCAAGTATCATAAACAGAAATGCTAATTAGTTTTTAAATATATTATTTTTTTTAATTTGAAAACATTAACAATCTACTTCATTTATAATAACCAGAAATGCTAATTATATTTTTAATATATTATTTTTATAATTTGAAAACATTTACAATATACTTCATTTATGATGAGCAGAAATGCTACTTATTTTTTTTATGAATTATTTTTAGAATTTTCAAACTTTTATACTATCAATCAAGTATCATAAACAGAAATGCTAATTATATTTTTAATATATTATTTTTATAATTTGAAAACATTTACAATACACTTCATTTATGATGAGCTGAAATGCTACTTACTTTTTTTTATGAATTATTTTTAAAATTTTAAAACGTTTAAACTATCAATCAAGTATCATAAATAGAAATGTTAATTATATTTTTAATATATTATTTTTATAATTTGAAAACATTTACAATATACTTCATTTATGATGAGCAGAAATGCTACTTATTTTTTTTATGAATTATTTTTAGAATTTTCAAACTTTATACTATCATTCAAGTATCATAATCAGAAATGCTAATTAATTTTTTTTGTGAATTATTTTTAGAATTTTAAAAAGTTTATACTATCATTCAAGTATAATAACCAGAAATGCTAATTAATTTTTTTTATATGTTATTTTTACAATTTGAAAACATTTACAATATACTTCATTTATGATGAGCTGAAATGCTACTTACTTTTTTTATGAATTATTTTTAAAATTTTAAAACGTTTATACTATCAATCAAGTATCATAAATAGAAATGTTAATTATATTTTTAATATTTTTTTTTTATAATTTGAAAACATTTACAATATACTTCATTTATGATGAGCAGAAATGCTACTTACTTTTTTTTTTGAATTATTTTTAAAATTTTAAAACGTTTATACTATCAATCAAGTATCATAAACAGAAATGCTATTTATATTTTTAATATATTATTTTTATAATTTGAAAACATTTACAATATACTTCATTTATGATGAGCAGAAAAGCTACTTATTTTTTTTATGAATTATTTTTAGAATTTTCAAACTTTATACTATCATTCAAGTATCATAATCAGAAATGCTAATTATTATTTTTTGTGAATTATTTTTAGAATTTTAAAAAGTTTATACTATCATTCAAGTATAATAACCAGAAATGCTAATTAATTTTTTTTATATGTTATTTTTACAATTTGAAAACATTTACAATATACTTCATTTATGATGAGCTGAAATGCTACTTACTTTTTTTTATGAATTATTTTTAAAATTTTAAAACGTTTATACTATCAATCAAGTATCATAAATAGAAATGTTAATTATATTTTTAATATTTTTTTTTTATAATTTGAAAACATTTACAATATACTTCATTTATGATGAGCAGAAATGCTACTTACTTTTTTTTATGAATTATTTTTAGAATTTTAAAACGTTTATACTATCAATCAAGTATCATAAACAGAAATGCTAATTATATTTTTAATCTATTATTTTTATAATTTGAAAACATTTACAATATACTTCATTTATGATGACCAGAAATGCTACTTATTTTTTTTATGAATTATTTTTAGAATTTTCAAACTTTATACTATCATTCAAGTATCATAATCAGAAATGCTAATTATTATTTTTTGTGAATTATTTTTAGAATTTTAAAAAGTTTATACTATCATTCAAGTATAATAACCAGAAATGCTAATTAATTTTTTTTATATGTTATTTTTACAATTTGAAAACATTTACAATATACTTCATTTATGATGAGCTGAAATGCTACTTACTTTTTTTTATGAATTATTTTTAAAATTTTAAAACGTTTATACTATCAATCAAGTATCATAAACAGAAATGTTAATTATATTTTTAATATATTATTTTTATAATTTAAAAACATTTACAATATACTTCATTTATGATGAGCTGAAATGCTACTTACTTTTTTTTATGAATTATTTTTAAAATTTTAAAACGTTTATACTATCATTCAAGTATAATAACCAGAAATGCTAATTTTTTTTTAATATATTATTTTTATAATTTGAAAATATTAACAATATACTTCATTTATGGTGACCAGAAATGCTACTTACTTTTTTTTATGAATTATTTTTAGAATTTTCAAACTTTTATACTATCATTCAAGTATCATAACCAGAAATGCTAATTACTTTTTTGATGTATTATTTTTATAATTTGAAAACATGTAGAATATACTTCATTTATTATAACCAGAAATGCTCCTTACTTTTTTTTATGAATTATTTTTAGAATTTTAAAACGTTTATACTATCATTCAAGTATAATAACCAGAAAAGCTAATTACTTTTTTAATATATTAATTTTATAATTTGAAAATATTAACATTATACTTCATTTGTGAGGACCAGAAATCCTACTTACTTTTTTTTATGAATTATTTTTAGAATTTTCAAACTTTTATACTATCAATCAAGTATCATAAACAGAAATGCTAATTATATTTTTAATATTTTAATTTTATAATTTAAAAACATTTAAAATATGCTTCATTTATGATGAGCAGAAATGCTATTTACTTTTTTTATGAATTATTTTTAGAATTTTCAAACTTTTCTACTATGATTCAAGTATCATAACCAGAAATGCTAATTAATTTTTTTATATGTTATTTTTATAATTTAAAAACATGCATAATATACTTTATTTATTATCACCAGAAATGCTATTTACTTTTTTTTATAAATTATTTTTAGAATTTTAAAACGGTTATACTATCATTCAAGTATCATAACCAGAAATGCTAATTTCTTTTTTAATATATTATTTTTATATTTTGAAAACATTAACAATATACTTCATTTATGGTGACCAGAAATGCTACTTACTTTTTTTTATGAATTATTTTTAGAATTTTTTCAAACTTTTATACTATCATTCAAGTATCATAACCAGAAATGCTAATTAATTTTTTTTGTATGTTATTTTTACAATTTGAAAACATTTACAATAAACTTCATTTATGATGAGCAGAAATGCTACTTATATTTTTTTATCAATTATTTTTAGAATTTTAAAACTTTTATACTATCATTCAAGTATCATATCCAGAAATGCTAATTAATTTTTTTATGAATTATTTTTAGAATTTTAAAAAGTTTATACTATCATTCAAGTATAATAACAAGAAATGGTAATTAATTTTTTTTATATATTATTTTTAAAATTTGAAAACATTTACAATATACTTCATTTATGATGAGCTGAAATGCTACTTACTTTTTTTTATGAATTATTTTTAAAATTTTAAAACGTTTATACTATCAATCAAGTATCATAAATAGAAATGTTAATTATATTTTTAATATATTATTTTCATAATTTAAAAACATTTAGAATATACATCATTTATGATGAGCTGAAATGCTACTTACTTTTTTTTATTAATTATTTTTAGAATTTTCAAACTTTTATACTATCAATCAAGTATCATAAACAGAAATGCTAATTATATTTTTAATATATTATTTTTATAATTTAAAAACATTTAGAATATACTTCATTTATGATGAGCTGAAATGCTACTTACTTTTTTTTATGAATTATTTTTAAAATTTTAAAACGTTTATACTATCATTCAAGTATAATAACCAGAAATGCTAATTTTTTTTTTAATATATTATTTTTATAATTTGAAAAAATTAACAATATACTTCATTTATGGTGACCAGAAATGCTACTTACTTTTTTTTATGAATTATTTTTAGAATTTTCAAACTTTTATACTATCATTCAAGTATCATAACCAGAAATGCTCATTACTTTTTTTGATGTATTAGTTTTATAATTTGAAAACATATAGAATATACTGCATTTATGATGACCAGAAATGCTCCTCAATTTTTTTTATGAATTATTATTAGAATTTTAAAACGTTTATACTATCATTCAAGTATAATAACCAGAAAAGCTAATTACTTTTTTAATATATTAATTTTATAATTTGAAAATATTAACAACATACCTCATTTGTGAGGACCAGAAATCCTACTTACTTTTTTTTATGAATTATTTTTAGAATTTTCAAACTTTTATACTATCAATCAAGTATCATAAACAGAAATGCTAATTATATTTTTAATATATTATTTTTATAATTTGAAAACATGTAGAATATATTTTATTTATTATAGCCACAAATGCTACTTACTTTTTTTATGAATTATTTTTAAAATTTTAAAACGTTTATACTATCAATCAAGTATCATAAACAGAAATGCTAATTATATTTTTAAAATTTTAATTTTATAATTTAAAAACATTTAAAATATGCTTCATTTATGATGAGCAGAAATGCTAGTTACTTTTTTTATGAATTATTTTTAGAATTTTCAAACTTTTATAATATCAATCAAGTATCATAAACAGAAATGCTAATTATATTTTTAATATATTATTTTTATAATTTGAAAACATGTAGAATATATTTTATTTATTATAGCCACAAATGCTACTTACTTTTTTTATGAATTATTTTTAAAATTTTAAAACGTTTATACTATCATTCAAGTATAATAACCAGAAATGCTATTTTTTTTTATTATATTATTTTTATAATTTGAAAAAATTAACAATATACTTCATTTATGGTGACCAGAAATGCTACTTACTTTTTTTTATGAATTATTTTTAGAATTTTCAAACTTTTATACTATCATTCAAGTATCATAACCAGAAATGCTCATTACTTTTTTTGATGTATTATTTTTATAATTTGAAAACATGTAGAATATACTTCATTTATGATGACCAGAAATGCTCCTTAATTTTTTTTATGAATTATTTTTAGAATTTTAAAACGTTTATACTATCATTCAAGTATCATAACCAGAAAAGCTAATTACTTTTTTAATATATTAATTTTATAATTTGAAAATATTAACAATACACTTCATTTGTGAGGACCAGAAATCCTACTTACTTTTTTTTATGAATTATTTTTAGAATTTTCAAACTTTTATACTATCAATCAAGTATCATAAACAGAAATGCTAATTATATTTTTAATATTTTAATTTTATAATTTAAAAAAATTTAAAATATACTTCATTTATGATGAGCAGAAATGCTATTTACTTTTTTTATGAATTATTTTTAGAATTTTCAAACTTTTCTACTATGATTCAAGTATCATAACCAGAAATGCTAATTAATTTTTTTATATGTTATTTTTATAATTTAAAAACATGCATAATATACTTTATTTATTATCACCAGAAATGCTACTTACTTTTTTTGATAAATTATTTTTAGAATTTTAAAACGGTTATACTATCATTCAAGTATCATAACCAGAAATGCTAATTTCTTTTTTAATATATTATTTTTATAATTTGAAAACATTAACAATATACTTCATTTATGGTGACCAGAAATGCTACTTACTTTTTTTTATGAATTATTTTTAGAATTTTCAAACTTTTATACTATCATTCAAGTATCATAACCAGAAATGCTAATTAATTTTTTTTATATGTTATTTTTACAATTTGAAAACATTTACAATAAACTTCATTTATGATGAGCAGAAATGCTACTTACATTTTTTTATGAATTATTTTTAGAATTTTAAAACTTTTATACTATCATTCAAGTATCATATCTAGAAATGCTAATTAATTTTTTTTATGAATTATTTTTAGAATTTTAAAAAGTTTATACTATCATTCAAGTATAATAACAAGAAATGGTAATTAATTTTTTTTATATATTATTTTTACAATTTGAAAACATTTACAATATACTTCATTTATGATGAGCTGAAATGCTACTTACTTTTTTTTATGAATTATTTTTAAAATTTTAAAACGTTTATACTATCATTCAAGTATAATAACCAGAAATGCTAATTTCTTTTTTAATATATTATTTTTATAATTTGAAAACATTAACAATATACTTCATTTATGGTGACCAGAAATGCTACTTACTTTTTTTTATGAATTATTTTTAGAATTTTCAAACTTTTATACTATCATTCAAGTATCATAACCAGAAATGCTAATTAATTTTTTTTATATGTTATTTTTACAATTTGAAAACATTTACAATATACTTCATTTATGATGAGCTGAAATGCTACTTACTTTTTTTTATGAATTATTTTTAAAATTTTAAAACGTTTATACTATCAATCAAGTATCATAAACAGAAATGCTATTTATATTTTTGATATATTATTTTTATAATTTGAAAAAATTTACAATATACTTCATTTATGATGAGCAGAAATGCTACTTACTTTTTCTATGAATTATTTTTAGAATTTTCAAACTTTATACTATCATTCAAGTATCATAATCAGAAATGCTAATTAATTTTTTTTGTGAATTATTTTTAGAATTTTAAAAAGTTTATACTATCATTCAAGTATAATAACCAGAAATGCTAATTAATTTTTTTTATATGTTATTTTTACAATTTGAAAACATTTACAATATACTTCATTTATGATGAGCTGAAATGCTACTTACTTTTTTTTATGAATTATTTTTAAAATTTTAAAACGTTTATACTATCATTCAAGTATAATAACCAGAAATGCTAATTTCTTTTTTAATATATTATTTTTATAATTTGAAAACATTAACAATATACTTCATTTATGGTGACCAGAAATGCTACTTACTTTTTTTTATGAATTATTTTTAGAATTTTCAAACTTTTATACTATCATTCAAGTATCATAACCAGAAATGCTAATTACTTTTTTGATGTATTATTTTTATAATTTGAAAACATGTAGAATATACTTCATTTATGATGACCAGAAATGCTCCTTACTTTTTTTTATGAATTATTTTTAGAATTTTAAAACGTTTATACTATCATTCAAGTATAATAACCAGAAAAGCTAATTACTTTTTTAATATATTAATTTTATAATTTGAAAATATTAACAATATACTTCATTTATGATGACCAGAAATGCTACTTACTTTTTTTTATGAATTATTTTTAGAATTTTCAAACTTTTATACTATCAATCAAGTATCATAAACAGAAATGCTAATTATATTTTTAATATTTTATTTTTATAATTTAAAAACATTTAAAATATACTTCATTTATGATGAGCAGAAATGCTATTTACTTTTTTTATGAATTATTTTTAGAATTTTCAAACTTTTCTACTATCATTCAAGTATCATAACCAGAAATGCTAATTAATTTTTTTATATGTTATTTTTATAATTTAAAAACATGCAGAATATACTTTATTTATTATCACCAGAAATGCTATTTACTTTTTTTTATGAATTATTTTTAGAATTTTAAAACGTTTATACTATCATTCAAGTATCATAACCAGAAATTCTAATTTCTTTTTTAATATATTATTTTTATATTTTGAAAACATTAACAATATACTTCATTTATGGTGACCAGAAATGCTACTTACTTTTTTTTATGAATTATTTTTAGAATTTTCAAACTTTTATACTATCATTCAAGTATCATAACCAGAAATGCTAATTAATTTTTTTTATATGTTATTTTTACAATTTGAAAACATTTACAATATACTTCATTTATGATGACCAGAAATGCTACTTATCTTTTTTTATGAATTATTTTTAGAATTTTCAAACTTTTATACTATCATTCAAGTATCATATCCAGAAATGCTAATTAATTTTTTTATGAATTATTTTTAGAATTTTAAAAAGTTTATACTATCATTCAAGTATAATAACAAGAAATGGTAATTAATTTTTTTTATATATTATTTTTACAATTTGAAAACATTTACAATATACTTCATTTATGATGAGCTGAAATGCTACTTACTTTTTTTTATGAATTATTTTTAAAATTTTAAAACGTTTATACTATCATTCAAGTATAATAACCAGAAATGCTAATTTTTTTTTAATATATTATTTTTATAATTTGAAAACATTAACAATATACTTCATTTATGGTGACCAGAAATGCTACTTACTTTTTTTATGAATTATTTTTAGAATTTTCAAACTTTTATACTATCATTCAAGTATCATAACCAGAAATGCTCATTACTTTTTTTGATGTATTATTTTTATAATTTGAAAACATATAGAATATACTGCATTTATGATGACCAGAAATGCTCCTTAATTGTTTTTATGAATTATTATTAGAATTTTAAAACGTTTATACTATCATTCAAGTATAATAACCAGAAAAGCTAATTACTTTTTTAATATATTAATTTTATAATTTGAAAATATTAACAATACACTTCATTTGTGAGGACCAGAAATCCTACTTACTTTTTTTTATGAATTATTTTTTGAATTTTCAAACTTTTATACTATCAATCTAGTATCATAAACAGAAATGCTAATTATATTTTTAATATTTTAATTTTATAATTTAAAAACATTTAAAATATACTTCATTTATGATGAGCAGAAATGCTATTTACTTTTTTTATGAATTATTTTTAGAATTTTCAAACTTTTCTACTATGATTCAAGTATCATAACCAGAAATGCTAATTAATTTTTTTATATGTTATTTTTATAATTTAAAAACATGCATAATATACTTTATTTATTATCACCAGAAATGCTACTTACTTTTTTTTTTATAAATTATTTTTAGAATTTTAAAACGGTTATACTATTATTCAAGTATCATAACCAGAAATGCTAATTTCTTTTTTAATATATTATTTTTATATTTTAAAAACATTAACAATATACTTCATTTATGGTGACCAGAAATGCTACTTACTTTTTTTTATGAATTATTTTTACAATTGTTTCAAACTTTTATACTATCATTCAAGTATCATAACCAGAAATGCTAATTAATTTTTTTTATATGTTATTTTTACAATTTGAAAACATTTACAATAAACTTCATTTATGATGAGCAGAAATGCTACTTATATTTTTTTATGAATTATTTTTAGAATTTTCAAACTTTTATACTATCATTCAAGTATCATATCCAGAAATGCTAATTAATTTTTTTTATGAATTATTTTTAGAATTTTAAAAAGTTTATACTATCATTCAAGTATAATAACCAGAAATGGTAATTAATTTTTTTTATATGTTATTTTTACAATTTGAAAACATTTACAATATACTTCATTTATGATGAGCTGAAATGCTTCTTACTTTTTTTTATGAATTATTTTTAGAATTTTCAAACTTTTATACTATAATTCAAATATCATAACCAGAAATGCTAATTAATTTTTTTTTTATATGTTAATTTTATAATTTGAAAATATTAACAATATACTTCATTTGTGAGGACCAGAAATCCAACTTACTTTTTTTTATGAATTGTTTTTAGAATTTTCAAACTTTTATACTATCAATCAAGTATCATAAACAGAAATGCTAATTATATTTTTAATATATTATTTTTATAATTTAAAAACATTTTAAATATACTTCATTTATGATGAGCAGAAATGCTATTTACTTTTTTTTATGAATTATTTTTAGAATTTTCAAACTTTTCTACTATGATTCAAGTATCGTAACGAGAAATGCTAATTAATTTTTTTTATATGTTATTTTTATAATTTGAAAACATGCAGAATATACTTTATTTATTATCACCAGAAATGCTACTTACTTTTTTTTTATGAATTATTTTTAGAATTTTAAAACGTTTATACTATCATTCAAGTATAATAACAAGAAATGCTAATTTCTTTTTTAATATATTATTTTTATAATTTGAAAACATTAACAATATACTTCATTTATGGTGACAAGAAATGCTACTTACTTTTTTTTATGAATTATTTTTAGAATTTTCAAACTTTTATACTATCATTCAAGTATCATAACAAGAAATGTGATGCAACCATATTATTTGATAGTTTCACCCACATTTAACTAGTGTTTTGCCTATGTTTTATATATAAAATGCCTTGATATTCTTTGTTTTATGTTTTGAAGGCACTTTTGGATGAAAGATGCAAAAAGGAGTAAATTGAAGGTACTTGGCAGATTTGACGTTCAGTCGATGTTTTGTGCAGAACGTGAGCTCTAAAGGTCAAAATGAAGTGATTCTAGTGGCATTAAAAAGCTAACATCCATACCTTTCTGGACATCTAAGGCAAGACAATAAAATAAGGAAGAGCATGGAAATCGCAGCTTTCAAAGTCAAATCTCGCAATCTGCCAGTGTTGACCTTCGGTCAGTCCGACTTGAATATCTAGAGCTACAAAAGTTCAATTGATGCAAACTCAATTGTTTTGGATTCCTGACTCAAAGGCCTATAAACGCTCCAAATTTAAGCAAAAAAAGATGTCATATGAGGGAGATATGATTTTTCAAAGATGACAACTGAATTCTGCCAGCAAACAGGTTTCGTGAAGAAACGAGTCCAGATTACGTTCCGAAGCATCTAAACCGACATCCAAGTTTTTATTTCAGCAATGTAGCTCCTCTAAGTCAAAGCTTGAAGATTTCATGCAAAACTATTTCTTCTTTTTTAGGAAAATAGTTATTGAACTACTTAAATGTAAATTGTCTACTTAAGGGAGGACTATTTTGTAAAATAGAGATTAGGGTTTCCTAGCATATAAAAAGAATGAGAGAAGAGAAGGGGGGCAGCCACCCAAGAGGAGAAAAACGCCCCCCTACTCTAAGAAACCCTAAATCATGCATTCTTCCATCTTTTTGATTAGTTGTTCAATAAACATGCAAGGCTAAACTCATTTTCTTGGTTGCAAGGACACGGAAACCTTCGGATTTCAAGAACTGTGAGATCTATTTTACCCTTTTCTTTTCAGTTTATATGATGAATATGTTTGTTCTCCTATGCTTATTTTTCCTATGATTGTTTATTTTAATTACTAGAGCGGACTCTAAGTTTTTATTATAGACAATTTATTGCTAAGTTTGATATCAAAACCGGAGTTGTGGTATATGAACTTGTGAAGCAACTGAGTTTAATAATTGTAGCGGATCTACGTTATTAATCTTAGGGAGAACATTCGATCAAAGCAACATAAGCAGACAACTTAGTTGTTAAGATAATGAATTTATCTAGATCTTAAGGCTGCCATTGGATTAAATCATTAGTGCGGACACTGTGATTATTTATTGGTTAGGGTTAGTTATACGGCGGATCCGTTAATTAACCAACGTTAAGAAAAGATAAAAATTCAGAATATAAACTGGAATTTCATTTCAAGGATCGGTTCTGATTTCTATAGGTGGATGTGTGATTGCAACCAAGGTTTGTTCTCTTGATAATTTTCTGATTTTATTAAATTCTGTTTGATAGTTTTCTGTTTTATTTTTCTTTAGCCTATATAACATCCAACCCCCCCCCAAATTGCATAACGTATAGCATAAAAATCTGAACTAAATCTTCCTCGTGGGATCGACCCCTTGCTTGCTCTATACTATCTTGTGTGTTGTGTTTGAAGCTAGGGTAATTAATTTGTGCGACCGCGACATCGCAACAAATTTTGGCGCCGTTGCCGGGAAAGTAATTTTAGTTGATTTTTGTGCTTTTACTGTTATTTTTAGTTGCTGTGATTGTTATTTATATTTCTGAAAAAAAAAAAAGAGAAACAGAATCTTTGCTTGCGGCGGTACTGTTCACTTGCGGCAACGGTACTGTTCAAAACAGATTGTTTGGTGGAATTAGGTTTTGGTCTTTTGGTTCTTGAAGGAAAACGACGTTCTAAACAGAACTAGTGGTTAACCACTAGCCCCACACTATCGAGGCCAAATTCCGCTGTTTTCTAGGGTTTTTAGGCAGTTTTAGTTTTCTAACGTAAGATTTTCGTACAATTTGCATTGTTTTCGATCTCTTGCGTGGTTGGTTTCTTTTGAGTTTTCTTGATGCTTTATGCCAGTAACCCGTTCTACTAATCAAAGTCAAGTGCAGTTAGATCTCGAAATAGAAAAAACTTTACGCAGGTTACGAAAGGAAGCTCGCCTTAACACCATGGCTAATGCACGACAACAAACACTCAAGGAGCTTGCTGCTCCTAACGTGGAAAATCAGCCATTGTGCATAAACATCGACAATAGTGTAAACTTTGAGCTCAAATCTGGTTTTATACATTTGCTACCAACATTTAATGGTCTTGCAGGAGAAGATCCTCATACTCATCTCAAGGAGTTCCATATGGTTTGTGTTGGCATGAAACCGAATGGAGTTGACGAAGAACAGGTTAAGTTGAAAGCTTTCCCTTTCTCTTTAAAAGGGGCAGCAAAGGCATGGTTTTTCTCTATTCTCCCAGGTTCAATTGGAACTTGGAATGGCATGAAAAAGATCTTCCTTGAGAAGTATTTCCCAGCATCTCGAGTTGCCAACATAAGAAAAGAAATATGTGGGATTCGACAATCTCATGGAGAGACACTTTCCGAGTATTGGGAAAGATTTGAGCAACTGTGTATTCAATGCCCTCATCACCAAATACCCGATCAGCTTCTTATTCAATATTTCTATGAAGGATTGATACCTACTGACCGTAGTATCATTGATGCTGCAAGTGGAGGGGCATTGGTAGATAAGACACCCGAGGCTGCACGCCAATTAATCTCAAACATGGCAGCCAACTCGAAACAGTTTGGCACTCGTGGAGACTTTGCAAACAAACGAGTAAATGAGGTAAGTATTTCTAACCTTGAGAATAAAGTTAATGATCTTACTTCTCTTGTGCGTTCTTTGGCTTGTGGCAATGTACAACAGGTGAAAGCTTGTAGCATATGCTCCTTACAAGGACATACTTCAGATATGTGCCCAACAATGCAAGAAGATTACATTGAACAAGCTAATGCAGTTGAAGGAGCATTTAATGGACAGCCTCAGCGTAAGTATGATCCTTTTTCCCACACGTACAATCCTGGATGGAGAGATCATCCTAACCTACGGTATGGGAACCAACCTCAACAAGGCAATCAAGGCCGACAATTCCATCCCAGTGGATTTCAATCCCAACAGAATTATCAAGCAAGACAGCCTCCTCCATTCACAAACTCCAATGTTATGGGGTCTTCATCCAATGATGATCTTCGTGAGATGATGAAAACTTTGGCTTCTAACACTGTGACTTTGCAACAAAATGTCATGTCTTTTCAACAGGAAACAAGGTCAAGTATTCACAACTTGGAGAAGCAAATGGGGCAAGTAGCTTCAAGTGTGGGGAAATTGGAAGCACAAATGAATGGAAAATTGCCATCCCAAGCATTGAATCCAATAGAAAATGTTAGTGCGATCATGCTGCGAAGTGGGAAAGAACTTGAAGAGAAAAGGTCGAAACAAATTGAGATGGAAGAAGAAGAAGAGATAGAAACTGAATTGAGTACAAAGAAGGAACATCCTCCTCCTCCACAAACTGAAACATCGACAATCACTCCAAAGGTAAGTCCTCACTTAATGAATTTCAGTTTTAAAACAATTCCACCATTTCCTGTGAGTTCTTCTAGGTCAAAGAAAGAGGACAAAGAAAAAAAGATTTTAGAGGTCTTCAAGAAAGTAGAACTCAACATTCCTTTACTTGATGCTATCAAACAAATTCCTAAGTATGCTAAATTTTTGAAAGAGTTGTGTACTACCAAGAGAGCTTTCAAACTAAAAGGTCATGAAATGGTAAGTATGGGTGAAGTTGTATCTGCTGTTGTTCAAAAGAATATGCCTTTGAAGCAAAAGGACCCAGGTGCGTTTACTATCCCATGTGTTATTGGTAATGCTAGTTTTAAAAGGGCCTTGTGTGATTTAGGTGCATCCATTAGTGTTATGCCCAAACATGTTTATGATTCTCTTAGTCTTGAGCCTTTGAATAAAACTAGCATTGTAATACAACTTGCGGATCGGAGTTTTGTTTACCCACTTGGTGTGATAGAAGATGTCCTAGTCAAGATTGATAGTTTGATCATTCCATGTGATTTTTATATTCTTGATATGGAACATGACTCTTATGATTCATCAAACAACACTCCTATATTGTTTGGGAGACCATTCTTGAAAACTGCCAATACAAAGATTGATTGTGGTAAGGATACTTTGTCTATGGAAGTAGGAGATGAAAAGATTGAATTTAATTTTCATGATGCAATGAAATATCCTTATAGCAATGTTTATTCTATCACATGCAATGACCAAGTTGATAAGTGTGTGCAGTTAGTTTGTGATTTTGATTATGAGGATGGATTAAGTGTAGCTTTGAGCTATGGCTATGATGTTACTGAGATACAAGAGGTGGAGAGGCACATATGTGTTCCCCAAAACATACATGAATCAGCATGGGATTTGCAAGCTTTGCAAACTGTCCTCCATGATGCAGGAGTCATTTACCCCATCACAAACAATGAATGGGTGGCGCCTATCCTTTTGGTGCCCAAAAAGATTGGAATTACGTTGGAAAAGATTCAAAATGATGCTTATGAGAATGCAAGGATTTACAAAGTAAAAACTAAGAGTCTCCATGACCGAATGATTACAAGAAAAGATTTTAATGTTGGAGAAAAAGTCCTTTATCATTCGCGTTTGAAACTTTTTCCTGGAAATTTGCTCTCCCGTTGGATTGGACCCTTTGTTGTTTCTAATGTTTTTCCTTATGGTGCAGTTGAAATTACAAGTTTAGAAACCAACAAAGTACTCAAGGTAAATGGGCATCGTTTGAAACCTTTCTATGAAGGTTGGAAGATAGAACTCACCGCTTTTGTAGAGTTAGCTGAACCAATCTATGAAGAATGAGCATGCCACATGTCAAGCCAATGACATAAAACAAAAGCGCTTACTGGGAGGCAACCCAGCACAAAAAGAAAAAAAATCAGATTTGCTTTCTTTTTCGTTATCTTTTATTTTTTCGCATTTTAATTTATTTTCTGTCATTCTCTTATGTTCCTTTGCTTTTATTTCAACATTGAGGACAATGTTGTGTTTTAAGTGTGGGGGTATTGAGAGAATTTTGGTTTTTTTATTTTAGTTTTCTTTGTTGTTCTTAAAAAAAAAAAAAAATTATGTTTGATTTTTTTTAACTCCCATTGGTTTTTGAGAATATGAGTATTATGTATGAGAGTAAATTGAGATAGATGAAGATATAAATCAAATGAAGGAATATGCATGCAAATTTTAAGGTTTAATTGGTTTAGGGATTGACTTTGAGAATATGCCATGTTGACTTTATAGTGTTATACCAATGTAAGCTTTTGAGCCTTCAACATTATATTCTTTGAGTGTGCATTCTTTCAATGATATGTATCTCTAGAACTTGCTTCATATCTTGTTGAGATTACATTCGCATTACATATATACATGAAGATGATAAAGGCATTAGGAATTTTAACCATTTGAGCCAAAAAGCCAACCTAAAACATATTATCCTTAGTAAGCCCCTTTTGAGCTTGTTTATCTTTTCTTTGCTTTATCCATGTATAAGCCTTAACTTTATATATGTTTTCCTTTCCCCTGGCCAAGGATTAGTAGAGCATATACTTGTGATATCTTATGGAATTATGGTTGGAAATTATGTGAAAAGAAAAAAAGAAGTGATGCTTGATGAAAATATAGGCAAGTTTCCAAAGGTGAAAAACAAAAAAAAAAAAAGAGAAAGAAAGAAAGAAAGAAAGAAAGAAATAAGTGTTCCTTTATGTTCTTAAGATTTTATGTTGAAAGAGCTTGAAATAAAAAAAAAAAAAAAAGGTAAAGCATTGGTGATTAAAGATGGAAAATTTATGTGCTTTGATGGAATATCTTGTTTGAAATATCATTTTTTAGAATGCTCTACTTTCTTTGGTTTGAACCTTCTCTTTTACTCTCTTTTACCTCACCTTAACCTTAGCCCCATTACAACCGGAAATAAGACCTTTTGATTCATGCATTGCTTGTAATATGTTAGTAATGGAGATGAGATTGAAGAGCAAGCTTATGGTAGAACATATTCATTGATTGAATTTGAGAGATGTAAACACATAAGCCCTAAACACGTGAGTGTTGGAGTGTATATCAATGAGAGGACCTATCACTTTGGCATGACATAGATTTCATTTAAATCCCGACAATTAATTGAGTTTTGAAGTTTGCATGTAAATAAATTCATGAAAATTTATACTATTTATCCTTCTTAATTGTGTTCTTGTTTATAATGCATATTTTCTTGGATATTGATGGGAGATTAGGAGATTGGTCATAATGATTTGATTTAATTTAACTTTGATTTGATTTTACCTATCCTTTCTCGAGGACGAGCAAGAGCTAAGTGTGGGGGTATTTGATGCAACCATATTATTTGATAGTTTCACCCACATTTAACTAGTGTTTTGCCTATGTTTTATATATAAAATGCCTTGATATTCTTTGTTTTATGTTTTGAAGGCACTTTTGGATGAAAGATGCAAAAAGGAGTAAATTGAAGGTACTTGGCAGATTTGACGTTCAGTCGATGTTTTGTGCAGAACGTGAGCTCTAAAGGTCAAAATGAAGTGATTCTAGTGGCATTAAAAAGCTAACATCCATACCTTTCTGGACATCTAAGGCAAGACAATAAAATAAGGAAGAGCATGGAAATCGCAGCTTTCAAAGTCAAATCTCGCAATCTGCCAGTGTTGACCTTCGGTCAGTCCGACTTGAATATCTAGAGCTACAAAAGTTCAATTGATGCAAACTCAATTGTTTTGGATTCCTGACTCAAAGGCCTATAAACGCTCCAACTTTAAGCAAAAAACGATGTCATATGAGGGAGATATGATTTTTCAAAGATGACAACTGAATTCTGCCAGCAAACAGGTTTCGTGAAGAAACGAGTCCAGATTACGTTCCGAAGCATCTAAACCGACATCCAAGTTTTTATTTCAGCAATGTAGCTCCTCTAAGTCAAAGCTTGAAGATTTCATGCAAAACTATTTCTCCTTTTTTAGGAAAATAGTTATTGAACTACTTAAATGTAAATTGTCTACTTAAGGGAGGACTATTTTGTAAAATAGAGATTAGGGTTTCCTAGCATATAAAAAGAATGAGAGAAGAGAAGGGGGGCAGCCACCCAAGAGGAGAAAAACGCCCCCCTACTCTAAGAAACCCTAAATCATGCATTCTTCCATCTTTTTGATTAGTTGTTCAATAAACATGCAAGGCTAAACTCATTTTCTTGGTTGCAAGGACACGGAAACCTTCGGATTTCAAGAACTGTGAGATCTATTTTACCCTTTTCTTTTCAGTTTATATGATGAATATGTTTGTTCTCCTATGCTTATTTTTCCTATGATTGTTTATTTTAATTACTAGAGCGGACTCTAAGTTTTTATTATAGACAATTTATTGCTAAGTTTGATATCAAAACCGGAGTTGTGGTATATGAACTTGTGAAGCAACTGAGTTTAATAATTGTAGCGGATCTACGTTATTAATCTTAGGGAGAACATTCGATCAAAGCAACATAAGCAGACAACTTAGTTGTTAAGATAATGAATTTATCTAGATCTTAAGGCTGCCATTGGATTAAATCATTAGTGCGGACACTGTGATTATTTATTGGTTAGGGTTAGTTATACGGCGGATCCGTTAATTAACCAACGTTAAGAAAAGATAAAAATTCAGAATATAAACTGGAATTTCATTTCAAGGATCGGTTCTGATTTCTATAGGTGGATGTGTGATTGCAACCAAGGTTTGTTCTCTTGATAATTTTCTGATTTTATTAAATTCTGTTTGATAGTTTTCTGTTTTATTTTTCTTTAGCCTATATAACATCCAACCCCCCCCAAATTGCATAACGTATAGCATAAAAATATGAACTAAATCTTCCTCGTGGGATCGATCCCTTGCTTGCTCTATACTATCTTGTGTGTTGTGTTTGAAGCTAGGGTAATTAATTTGTGCGACCGCGACATCGCAACAAAATGCTAATTAATTTTTTTTATATGTTATTTTTATAATTTGAAAACATTGATAATATACTTTATTTATTATCACCAGAAATGCTACTTACTTTTTTTTATAAATTATTTTTAGAATTTTAAAACGTTTATACTATCATTCAAGTATAATAACCAGAAAAGCTAATTACTTTTTCAATATATTAATTTTATAATTTGAAAATATTAACAATATACTTCATTTGTGATGACCAGAAATGCTACTTACTTTTTTTTATGAATTATTTTTAGAATTTTCAAACTTTTATACTATCAATCAAGTATCATAAACAGAAATGCTAATTATATTTTTAATATATTATTTTTATAATTTGAAAACATTTACAATATACTTCATTTATGATGAGCTGAAATGCTACTTACTTTTTTTTATGAATTATTTTTAAAATTTTAAAACGTTTATAATATCAATCAAGTATCATAAACAGAAATGCTAATTATATTTTTAATATATTATTTTTATAATTTAAAAACATTTACAATATACTTCATTTATGATGAGCTGAAATGCTATTTACTTCTTTTATGAATTATTTTTAGAATTTTCAAACTTTTATACTATCATTCAAGTATCATAACCAGAAATGCTAATAAATTTTTTTTATATGTTATTTTTATAATTTGAAAACTTGTAGAATATACTTCATTTACGATAACCAGAAATGCTCCATACTTTTTTTTATGAATTATTTTTAGAATTTTAAAAAGTTTATACTATCATTCAAGTATAATAACCAGAAAAGCTAATTACTTTTTCAATATATTAATTTTATAATTTGAAAATATTAACAATATACTTCATTTGTGATGACCAGAAATGCTACTTACTTTTTTTTATGAATTATTTTTAGAATTTTCAAACTTTTATACTATCAATCAAGTATCATAAACAGAAATGCTAATTATATTTTTAATATTTTATTTTTATAATTTGAAAACATTTACAATATACTTCATTTATGATGAGCAGAAATGCTACTTATATTTTTTTATGAATTATTTTTAGAATTTTAAAACTTTTATACTATCATTCAAGTATCATATCCAGAAATGCTAATTACTTCTTTAATATATGAATTTTATAATTTGAAAACATTAACAATATACTTCATTTATGATGACGAGAAATGCTTCTTACTTTTTTTTTTGAATTATTTTTAGAATTTTAAAACGTTTATACTATCATTCAAGTATCATAAACAGAAATGCTAATTATATTTTTAATATATTATTTTTATAATTTAAAAACATTTAAAATATCCTTCATTTATGATGAGCAGAACTGCTATTTACTTTTTTTATAAATTATTTTTAGAATTTTCAAACTTTTCTACTATGATTCAAGTTTCATAACCAGAAATGCTAATTAATTTTTTTTATATGTTATTTTTATAATTTGAAAACATGCAGAATATACTTTATTTATTATCACCAGAAATGCTACTTACTTTTTTTTATAAATTATTTTTAGAATTTTAAAACTTTTATACTATCATTCAAGTATCATAACCAGAAATGCTAATTAATTTTTTTTATATGTTATTTTTATAATTTAAAAACATTTACAATATACTTCATTTATGATGAGCTAAAATGCTCCTTACTTTTTTTTTATGAATTATTTTTAGAATTTTCAAACTTTTATACTATCATTCAAGTATCATATCCAGAAATGCTAATTAATTTTTTTTATATGTTATTTTTGTAATTTGAAAACATGTAGAATATACTTCATTTATTATAACCAGAAACGCTCCTTATTTTTTTTTTTTGAATTATTTTTAAAATTTTAAAACGTTTATACTATCAATCAAGTATCATAAACAAAAATGCTAATTATATTTTTAATATATTATTTTTATAATTTGAAAACATTTACAATATACTTCATTTATGATGACCAGAAATGCTCCTTAATTTTTTTTTTGAATTATTTTTAGACTTTTAAAACATTTATAATATGATTCAAGTATCATAAACAGAATTGCAAATTACTTTTTTAATATATTAATTTTATAATTTGAAAACACTTACAATATACTTCATTTATTATAACCAGAAATGCTCCTTACTTTTTTTTTTAGGAATTTGTTTTAGAATTTTCAAACTTTTATACTATCATTCAAGTAGCATAACCCGAAATGCTAATTAATTTTTTTTATGAATTATTTTTAGAATTTTAAAAAGTTTATACTATAATTCAAGTATAATAACCAGAAATGGTAATTAATTTTTTTTATTTGTTATTTTTACAATTTGAAAACATTTACAATGTACTTCATTTATGATGAGCTGAAATGCTACTTACTTTTTTTTATGAATTATTTTTAAAATCTTAAAACGTTTATACTATCAATCAAGTATCATAAACAGAAATGTTAATTATATTTTTGATATATTATTTTTGTAATTTAGAAACATTTACAATATACTTCATTTATGATGAGCTGAAATGCTACTTACTTTTTTTTATGAATTATTTTTAAAATTTTAAAACGTTTATACTATCATTCAAGTATAATAACCAGAAATGCTAATTTCTTTTTTAATATATTATTTTTATAATTTGAAAACATTTAAAATATACTTCATTTATGATGAGCAGAAATGCTATTTAACTTTTTTATGAATTATTTTTAGAATTTTCAAACTTTTATAATATAATTCAAGTATCATAACCAGAAATGCTAATTAATTTTTTTTATATGTTATTTTTATAATTTGAAAACATGCAGAATATACTTTATTTATTATCACCAGAAATGCTACTTACTTTTTTTTATGAATTATTTTTAGAATTTTCAAACTTTTATACTATCATTCAAGTATCATAATCAGAAATGCTAATTAATTGTTTTTATATGTTATTTTTATAATCTGAAAACATTTACAATATACTTCATTTATGATGAGCAGAAATGCTACTTACTTTTTTCTATGAATTATTTTTAGAATTTTAAAACGTTTATACTATCAATCAAGTATCAGAAACAGAAATGCTAATTATATTTTTAATATATTATTTGTATAATTTGAAAACATTTACAATATACTTCATTTATGATGAACAGAAATGCTACTTCCTTTTTTTATGAATTATTTTTAGAATTTTCAAACTTTTATACTATTATTCAAGTATCATAACCAGAAATGCTAATTAATTTTTTTTATAAGTTATTTTTATAATTTGAAAACATGCAGAATATACTTTATTTATTATCACCAGAAATGCTACTTACTTTTTTTTATGAATTATTTTTAGAATTTTCAAACTTTTATACTATCATTCATGTATCATAACCAGAAATAGTAATTAATTTTTTTTATATGTTATTTTTACAATTTGAAAACATTTACAATATACTTCATTTATGATGAGCTGAAATGCTACTTACTTTTTTTTATGAATTATTTTTAAAATTTTAAAACGTTTATACTGTCAATCAAGTATCATAAACAGAAATGTTAATCATATTTTTAATATATTATTTTTATAATTTAAAAACATTTACAATATACTTCATTTATGATGAGCTGAAATGCTACGTACTTTTTTTTATGAATTATTTTTAAAATTTTAAAACGTTTATACTATCATTCAAGTATAATAACCAGAAATGCTAATTTCTTTTTTAATATATTATTTTTATAATTTGAAAACATTTAAAATATACTTCATTTATGATGAGCAGAAATGCTATTTAACTTTTTTATGAATTATTTTTAGAATTTTCAAACTTTTATACTATCATTCAAGTATCATAACCAGAAATGCTAATTAATTTTTTTTATATGTTATTTTTATAATTTGAAAACATGCAGAATATACTTTATTTATTATCACCAGAAATGCTACTTACTTTTTTTTATGAATTATTTTTAGAATTTTAAAACGTTTATACTATCATTCAAGTATAATAACCAGAAATGCTAATTTCTTTTTTAATATATTATTTTTATAATTTGAAAACATTAACAATATACTTCATTTATGGTGACAAGAAATGCTACTTACTTTTTTTTATGAATTATTTTTAGAATTTTCAAACTTTTATACTATCATTCAAGTATCATAACCAGAAATGCTAATTAATTTTTTTTATATGTTATTTTTACAATTTGAAAACATTTACAATATACTTCATTTATGATGAGCTGAAATGCTACTTTCTTTTTTCTATGAATTATTTTTAAAATTTTAAAACGTTTATACTATCAATCAAGTATCATAAACAGAAATGCTAATTATATTTTTAATATATTATTTTTATAATTTAAAAACATTTAAAATATACTGCATTTATGATGAGCAGAAATGCTATTTACTTCTTTTATGAATTATTTTTAGAATTTTAAAACGTTTATACTATCATTCAAGTATCATAAACAGAAATGCTAATTATATTTTTAATATATTATTTTTATAATTTAAAAACATTTAAAAGATACTGCATTTGTGATGAGCAGAAATGCTATTTACTTCTTTTAAGAATTATTTTTAGAATTTTCAAACTTTTATACTATCATTCAAGTATCATAACCCGAAATGCTAATTAATTCTTTTTATGAATTATTTTTAGAATTTTAAAA
>JAAWWB010001128.1:0-34543 GCA_018804465.1 Populus tomentosa
GATCAGATCCAATCTCTTGCGAGGTAGGAATTTCTGGACAATCAAGGCGCCAGGAAGCTGCTCTTGGGCTTGGGGAAAGATTCTAAAGCTCAGATCCTTAGCATGGCCGAAGATGAAGCACATTATCGGAGATGGAATGACAACCTCTCTATGGTTTGACAATTGGCATCCTCACAGCCCGCTCGCTGATACTTACGGTGAACGATTCATCTATGATTCAGGTATGGAGCACAACGCGAGAGTGAACGTGCTGATTAATAACTTAGAATGGAGAATTCCTATCACTCATGCTATTGGCTGGCACCCCATTATAGAAGCTATTCCTTCCACATCTACTCCTAAGGGGCAAAAGGATGAGATTGTTTGGTTGGATTCGCCAAATCAGAGTTTCTCGGTCAAAGTAGCTTGGGAACAACTAAGAATTCATCATCAGATGGTTGATTGGCATGACATCGTGTGGTTCAAGAATGCTGTCCCAAGACATGCATTTCTTCTTTGGGTGGCTATACAACGGAAACTCTCAACGCAGGATAGACTTCATCGGTTTGGTATTCATGGTCCCAATAGGTGCTCACTTTGTCTCCGCAATAATGAAGATCACAACCACTTGTTCTTTGAATGCCCCTTTACGAAAGCATTATGGTGGAATGTTTGTGACAGATGCGACATCCCAAGAATGACAAAAAGCTTGGATGAATGGATTCGATTGGCCACTGTCTCTTGGCATGGCAAAAGTTTCGTCAACTTTTCTCGTAAACTGGGTTTCGCAGCTACAGTGTATTGTATCTGGCAAGAACGGAACGCAAGGATCTTTGCAGACGTGTCTAAAGCTTCGAATTTGGTTTTTGATCAAATCGAATGTATCATTCGCGATAAGCTTGTTTTGATGAGGAATGTTCAACGAACAGATGAAAACATAAGGATCCAAAGACTTTGGAGGGTCAATAACATGGACTCTTAATTTGATGTTTAGCTGGTTGTTTTTGTACCCCTAGCATATCTAGTTGGTCTAAGTTTTTGTTTTGTTATGTGGCTAGCCTGTAGCCATTTGTTGGTTTTTGTTTCTGTTCACATTGTAAATCTTGGGTATGCCCATTATATTCTTTGTATCTTTTTCTTTTAATACATAAGTCAGCTTACCAAAAAAAAGATGTAGCATTCATTTCTTTAAGCATTCTACGAGTCTGGAAGAAGGAGCTAACAGCGTTGATTACATCTTCCCCCACTATGTGCCACATTCTTTTGAAGAAACCTGCGTTGAAGCCATCTGGACCAGGAGCTTTGTTGTTTTTCAAACTAAACATAGCATGCTTAATCTCCTCTCTTGTGACATCTTGTGCTAGTACATGCTGTTGAGTTGCCGACAATTTGTGATACAAAGTTCTTAAGCCACTTTTGGAAGACTCTTTGGAGGAAACTTGGAACAAAGTTACTTTTCAGTACGGCATGTCATGGACAAACTGAGGTAGTAAACCGAACTTTATCTTCTTTGTTACGAGCTGTTAGACATAAGAATTTGAAGAGTTGGGATACTTGTTTGCCGATTGTGGAGTTTGCATATAATCGTAGTGTGCATGGGGCTACAAAATTTTCACCATTTGAGGTTGTGTATGGCTTTAATCCTTGTGTTCTTATTGATCTTGTTCATATTCCAATTGATGAGAGGACATCTATGGATGGAATTAGAAAGGCAGAATTGATGAAGAAACTACATGAAAGGCAGGTTCGACTACATATTGAGGAGAAAACAACAAAGTATGCTAAACAAGGGGCGAAAGATGGTCAGGTTTGAACCTGGAGATCTTGTTTGGATTCATATTAGCAAGGGCAGATTTCCAAGCAAACGTAAGTCCAAGTTGATGCCAAGAGCTGACGGTCCATTTCATATTATAGAGAAGGTGAATGACAATGCGTATAAGGTAGATCTTCCTGGTGATTACAACGTATCGGCTACTTTTAATGTGAAAGACTTATCTCCGTACTTGGATGATGATGACGATTCTGATTTGAGGACAAATCATTATCAACCCGGGGCTGATGATGTGCATCATGGGACACAGAAGTCCAATGCAATCATGGTTGGACAATATAGAAAGATCACGTTCTGAACTTGAATTTTACCTACATAAATCGTGTTTTCACATGCATTGGATGACTTCAAATTCGGGTTCAAATCCATCTACTGTTCTGACCGTAAACAGCATCAATTCCTTCACTTGCATTATCAACCCAAATACAAGTAGCCCAGCATGAAAAGAACCATTAAGGGCTTCTTTTCCCATCTCCAAGCTCCAATTGTAGGCAAATAAGCACCCTTGAACCAATTTCAAACTGATTGCTAATTTTTAACTCCGACGCAGCTTCAATCATTGCAATTTGATTCGTCAAGGCCCGTTGTAGTTGTTTCGCTCTCGCTCTTGTCATTGGACCATCTGAATCCTCTTGCATATTAGATTCATCTTTACGAGATGGATTATAATTCCCATGATGCACATCATTGCACTAATGTTGCGTCAACTACCTTGGTGGAGAATCATGTTTTGAGGAAGTATATTGGGCTGTTTGCTGTAGTATATTTTGACGACATCCTAGTGTATAGCAAGACCTTTGACGATCATGTGAAGCATCTTAGAGTTGTGTTTGAGACTTTGCAAGATTCTAAGTTGTATGGGAAACTCACAAAGTGTCGTGTTTCTTGGATATATTATCTCTAGCAGGGGAGTTAGAGTTGATGAGGAGAAAATTGAGGCAATTCGAGACTGGCCAAAACCTGCTAGTATCACTGATGTGAGGAGTTTCCATGGTCTAGCTTCTTTCTACAGGCGATTTGTGAAAGACTTCAGCTCTATTGTTGCTCCTATGACAGAATGCTTGAAAAAAGGGAAGGAGTTTAGATGGAGTGAAGATGCGCAGAAAGCTTTTGAGATAATTAAGGAAAAGTTGTGTACTGCTCCAGTTTTAGCACTTCCAGACTTTGCTAAAACATTCGAAATAGAGTGCGATGCTTCCGGGGTTGGAATTGGTGCTGTTTTGATGCAAGAAAAGAGACCGATTGCATTCTTCAGTGAAAAGTTAAATGGAGCGCGTTTGAACTACTCTATTTACGACAAGGAGTTCTATGCTTTGATTCGGGCTCTGGAGGTATGGCAGCACTACTTGTTGCCTAAGGAATTTGTTATACATACTGATCATGAAGCCTTGAAGTATCTTAAGGGGCAAAACAAGTTGAATCGAAGACGCGCTAAATGGGTGGAGTTCATGGAGTCATTTCCTTATGTCATAAAGTACAAGAAAGGGCAAGTTAATGTGGTTGCTGATGCTCTTTCTAGGAGGTATGCACTGATCTCTATGTTGAATGCAAGGCTGATGGGTTTTGAACAGGTGAAGGATCGGTATGCCAATGATTCCTACTTTGCTAATGTGGTTGCCGAATGTGCAAAGGGAGCTTGTGATGGGTTCTTTATGCATGAAGGTTACTTGTTCAAAATGGGCAGAATGTGTATTCCTTCAGGTTCGTTACGGGAGTTGCTTGTGCGAGAGGCTCATAGTGGTGGTCTTAGTGGTCATTTTGGGGAGAAGAAGACTTATGAGCTGCTAAAAGAACATTTTTTTTTTTGGCCTAGAAGAGTAAGAAATCTGGCTCCTCGAGGGGGGGCAAGTCAAGGTAATCCGTGTGTTGATGTTTGGTACTCCTCTCTATTTCCCTATGATTATTGGATGTTGGAATGTTAGAGGTTTGAATGATCCCATAAAGCATTCAGAACTGCGTCAGCTCATCCATCAAGAGAGGATGGTTTTTTTTTTGGTTTGGTTGAAACTCGGGTTAGAGACAGGAATAAAGATAATGTTTCGCAACTTCTTCTGCGTAATTGGTCATTCTTGTATAATTATGATTTCTCTTGTCGTGGTCGTATTTGGGTTTGTTGGAATGCTGATTTGGTGAAGGTGGATGTTCTGGGAATGTCAGACCAGGCTATCCATGTTTCTGTCATGATATTAGCTACCAATATCTGTTTTAATACTTCAATCATTTACGGAGACAATAATGCATCTGTACGTGAGGCTTTATGGTCTGATATTGTGAGTCGTAGTGATGGATGGGAGTCAACCCCATGGATTCTTATGGGCGACTTTAATGCTATCCGCAACCAGTCAGAGAGGTTAGGGGGGTCTTCTACGTGGGCTGGTCATATGGACAGATTGGAAACATGTATACGTGAAGCAAAAGTGGATGATCTTCGGTATTCAGGTATGCATTATACTTGGACGAACCAATGTCCTGAGAATATGATTATGCGGAAACTAGATAGAGTGCTTGTGAATGAGAAGTGGAATATGCGCTTCCCATTGTCGGAAGCGAGATTCTTGCCTGCTGGTATGTCAGATCATTCTCCCATGGTGGTAAAAGTCACTGGCAATGTTCAGAACATAAAGAAACCATTCAGATTCTTCGATATGTGGATGGATCATGACGAGTTCATGCCCTTGGTGAAGACAGTATGGGATCAGCATTCAGGAGGTTGTCCAATGTATCAACTGTGTTGCAAACTAAGGAAGCTAAAGCAGGAACTTAAACATTTCAATAAGACTCACTTCTCCAATATTTCCGATAGAGTCAAAGATGCAAAAGATCACATGGATAGGGCTCAACAAGCTCTGCATACAGCGCCTGAGGATCCAACATTGCGTATGCGAGAAAGAGATGTTGTTCGTAACTATGCTTCTACTGTCAGGGCGGAAGAGTGTTTTTTCAGACAAAAGGCAAGGATACAATGGCTTAGCTTGGGGGATCAGAATACTAGCTACTTTCACAAATCAGTAAATGGTAGACAGAATAGAAATAAGCTTCTCTCGGTTACAAGGGAGGATGGAGAAGTCGCTGAAGGACACGAGGCAGTCAAATCAGAAGTAATTGCATACTTCCAGCGTGTATTGGGAGTGAAACAGATGCCTAGGGTCCTGAACGAGGAAGTGATGCAATCGGCAATTATTTACAAATTGTCGGCAACTCAACAGCATGTACTAGCACAAGATGTAACAAGAGAGGAGATTAAGCATGCTATGTTTAGTTTGAAAAACAACAAAGCTCCTGGTCCAGATGGCTTCAACGCAGGTTTCTTCAAAAGAATGTGGCACATAGTGGGGGAAGATGTAATCAACGCTGTTAGCTCCTTCTTCCAGACTCGTAGAATGCTTAAAGAAATGAATGCTACATCCATTTCCCTTATCCCTAAAGTTGCTAATCCTACGAGGTTGACAGATTTTCGTCCTATATCTTGCTGCAATACAGTATACAAATGCATCGCGAAGATTCTAGCTGGGAGAATGAAAGTTGTTTTACCATCCTTAGTAGGTCCGTATCAAACAGCTTTTATCTCTGGACGGAGAATCAGCGACAATATTCTTTTGTCTCAGGAACTAATGAAAGGCTATCACACAACTACGGGTCCTGCTCGTTGTGCTATGAAAGTAGACCTGATGAAGGCTTATGACTCTGTTCGGTGGGATTTCGTTGATGCTACGTTGATAAAAATGGGATTCCCTAGAACAGTCATTGATTGGATCATGGTTTGTGTTACATCATGTCAATTCTCAATCAACGTCAACGGTGAACTTGCGGGTTACTTCCAAGGGGGGAGAGGGCTGAGACAAGGTGATCCATTATCTCCATATTTGTTTGTCCTATGCATGGAAATCCTGTCAGGGCTGTTCTGCAATATGAGTGCCAACCAAAACTTCAAGTTCCACTGGAGATGCAAGAAGGACAGAATTTCTCATCTTTGCTTTGCCGACGACTTGATGATATTCAGCAAAGGGGATGTACATTCAATCCGTATGATCAAAAATGTACTCACAGAGTTTCAGGTTCTATCAGGTCTATATCCAAATCCAAACAAAAGTGACATCTTCTTGAGCGGTTCGTTAGGAGCTGAGAGGGAACAGATTATCAGTATTCTTGGGTTTAGAGAGGGGGAGCTTCCTATGAAATATTTGGGAGTGCCTCTTATCTCGTCCAGACTAAAGGCTGTTAATTGTAAGGGCCTCGTGGATCGAATTACCGCCAAAGTTCGACATTGGACCTGTAGAACACTCTCTTTCGCAAGGCGAGTACAACTGATTAACTCAGTCTTATTCTCCATCCAGGTCTATTGGGCATCTCTAATCCTATTACCTGGGGAAGTAGTGAAAAATGTTGAGCAAATTATGAGATCCTTTCTTTGGTCAGGTTCAGATATGAGCACTACCAGGGCTAAAGTGGCTTGGGATCAGTTATGTCTTCCAAAAAAGGAGGGGGGGCTAGGCATAAAAAGGATAGCAGAATGGAACAAGATTGCCTTGTTGAAACATATTTGGAACTTGTGCAATGACTCAGATGGCTCAATCTGGTCTACTTGGATCAGATCCAATCTCTTACGAGGTAGGAATTTCTGGACAATCAAGGCGCCAGGAAGCTGCTCTTGGGCTTGGGGAAAGATTCTAAAGCTCAGATCCTTAGCATGGCCGAAGATGAAGAACGTCATCGGAGATGGAATGACAACCTCTCTATGGTTTGACAATTGGCATCCTCACAGCCCGCTCGCTGATACCTACGGTGAACGTTTCATCTATGATTCAGGTATGGAACACAACGCGAGAGTGAACGTGCTGATTAATAACTTAGAATGGAGAATTCCTATCACTCATGCTATTGGCTGGCACCCCATTTTAGAAGCTATTCCTTCCACCTCTACTCCTAAGGGGCAAAAGGATGAGATTGTTTGGTTGGATTCGCCAAATCAGAGTTTCTCAGTCAAAGTAGCTTGGGAACAACTAAGAATTCATCATCAAATGGTTGATTGGCATGACATCGTGTGGTTCAAGAATGCTATCCCAAGACATGCATTTCTTCTTTGGGTGGCTATCCAACGGAAACTCTCAACGCAGGATAGACTTCATCGGTTTGGTATTCATGGTCCCAATAGGTGCTCACTCTGTCTCTGCAATAATGAAGATCACAACCACTTGTTCTTCGAATGCTCCTTTGCGAAAGCATTATGGTGGAATGTTTGTGATAGATGCGACATTCCAAGAATGACAAAAAGCTTGGATGAATGGATTTGATTGGCCACTGTCTCTTGGCATGGAAAAAGTTTCGTCAACTTTTCTCGTAAACTGGGTTTCGCAGCTACAGTGTATTGTATCTGGCAAGAACGGAATACAAGGATCTTTGCAGATGTGTCTAAAGCTTCGAATTTGGTTTTTGATCAAATCGAATGTATCATTCGCGATAAGCTTGTTTTGATGAGGAATGTTCAACAAACAGATGAAAACATAAGGATCCAAAGACTTTGGAGGGTCAATAACATGGACTCTTAATTTGATGTTTAGCTGGTTGTTTTTGTACCCCTAGCATATCTAGTTGGTCCAAGTTTTTGTTTTGTTGTGGCTAGCCTGTAGCCATTTGTTGGTTTTCATTTCTGTCCTCATTGTAAATCTTGGGTATGCCCATTATATTCTTTGTATCATTTTCTTTTAATACATAAGTCAGCAATTTCATTATCAACCCGGGGCTGATGATGTGCATCATGGGACACAAAAGTCCAATGCAATCATGGTTGGACAATATAGAAAGATCACGTTCTGAACTTGAATTTTACCTACATAAATCGTGTTTTCACATGCATTGGATGTCTTCAAATTCGGGTTCAAATCCATCTACTGTTCTGACCGTAAACAGCATCAATTCCTTCACTTGCATTATCAATCCAAATACAAGTAGCCCAGCATGAAAAGAACCATTAAGGGCTTTTCCCATCTCCAAGCTCCAATTGTAGGCAAATAAGCACCCTTGAACCAATTTCAAACTGATTGCTAATTTTTAACTCCGACGCAGCTTCAATCATTGCAATTTGATTCGTCAAGGCCCGTTGCAGTTGTTTCGCTCTCGCTCTTGTCATTGGACCATCTGAATCCTCTTGCATATTAGATTCATCTTTACGAGATGGATTATAATTCCCATGATGCACATCATTGCACTAATGTTGCGTCAACTACCTTGGTGGAGAATCATGTTTTGAGGAAGTATATTGGGCTGTTTGCTGTAGTACATTTTGACGACATCCTAGTGTATAGCAAGACCTTTGACGATCACGTGATGCATCTTAGAGTTGTGTTTGAGACTTTGCAAGATTCTAAGTTGTATGGGAAACTCACAAAGTGTCGTGTTTCTTGGATATATTATCTCTAGCAGGGGAGTTAGAGTTGATGAGGAGAAAATTGAGGCAATTCGAGACTGGCCAAAACCTGCTAGTATCACTGATGTGAGGAGTTTCCATGGTCTAGCTTCTTTCTACAGGCGATTTGTGAAAGACTTCAGCTCTATTGTTGCTCCTACGACAGAATGCTTGAAAAAAGGGAAGGAGTTTAGATGGAGTGAAGATGCGCAGAAAGCTTTTGAGATAATTAAGGAAAAGTTGTGTACTGCTCCAGTTTTAGCACTTCCAGACTTTGCTAAAACATTCGAAATAGAGTGCGATGCTTCCGGGGTTGGAATTGGTGTTGTTTTGATGCAAGAAAAGAGACCGATTGCATTCTTCAGTGAAAAGTTAAATGGAGCGCGTTTGAACTACTCTATTTACGACAAGGAGTTCTATGCTTTGATTCGGGCTCTGGAGGTATGGCAGCACTACTTGTTGCCTAAGGAATTTGTTATACATACTGATCATGAAGCCTTGAAGTATCTTAAGGGGCAAAACAAGTTGAATCGAAGACGCGCTAAATGGGTGGAGTTCATGGAGTCATTTCCTTATGTCATAAAGTACAAGAAAGGGCAAGTTAATGTGGTTGCTGATGCTCTTTCTAGGAGGTATGCACTGATCTCTATGTTGAATGCAAGGCTGATGGGTTTTGAACAGGTGAAGGATCAGTATGCCAATGATTCCTACTTTGCTAATGTGGTTGCCGAATGTGCAAAGGGAGCTTGTGATGGGTTCTTTATGCATGAAGGTTACTTGTTCAAAATGGGCAGAATGTGTATTCCTTCAGGTTCGTTACGGGAGTTGCTTGTGCGAGAGGCTCATAGTGGTCATTTTGGGGAGAAGAAGACTTATGAGCTGCTAAAAGAACATTTTTTTTTTTGGCCTAGTATGTTACGGGATGTACACAAGGTGATTGAAAGATGTGCTATTTGCAAGAGAGCTAAAGGTAAAGAGAATGCGTATGGACTATATATGCCACTGCCTATTCCAGAGCAACCATGGATGGACATTAGCATGGACTTTGTACTTGGACTACCAAGAACACAACGTGGGAAGGATTCAATAATGGTGGTGGTTGATCGATTCTCCAAAATGTCCCATTTCATTCCTTGTACGAAAAGTGACGATGCAGTACATGTTGCTGATTTGTTCTTTCAAGAGATTGTTCGTTTGCATGGAATTCCTAAAAGCATTGTCTCTGATCGTGATACAAAGTTCTTAAGCCACTTTTGGAAGACTCTTTGGAGGAAGCTTGGAACAAAGTTACTTTTCAGTACGGCATGTCATGGACAAACTGAGGTAGTAAACCGAACTTTATCTTCTTTGTTACGAGCTGTTATACATAAGAATTTGAAGAGTTGGGATACTTGTTTGCCGATTGTGGAGTTTGCATATAATCGTAGTGTGCATGGGGCTACAAAATTTTCACCATTTGAGGTTGTGTATGGCTTTAATCCTTGTGTTCTTATTGATCTTGTTCATATTCCAATTGATGAGAGGACATCTATGGATGGAATTAGAAAGGCAGAATTGATGAAGAAACTACATGAGCAGGTTCGACTACATATCGAGGAGAAAACAACAAAGTATGCTAAACAAGCTAACAAGGGGCGAAAGATGGTCAGGTTTGAACCTGGAGATCTTGTTTGGATTCATATTAGCAAGGGCAGATTTCCAAGCAAACGTAAGTCCAAGTTGGTGCCAAGAGCTGACGGTCCATTTCATATTATAGAGAAGGTGAATGACAATGCGTATAAGGTAGATCTTCCTGGTGATTACAACGTATCAGCTACTTTTAATGTGAAAGACTTATCTCCGTACTTGGATGATGATGACGATTCTGATTTGAGGACAAATCATTATCAACCCGGGGCTGATGATGTGCATCATGGGACACAAAAGTCCAATGCAATCATGGTTGGACAATATAGAAAGATCACGTTCTGAACTTGAATTTTACCTACATAAATCGTGTTTTCACATGCATTGGATGTCTTCAAATTCGGGTTCAAATCCATCTACTGTTCTGACCGTAAACAGCATCAATTCCTTCACTTGCATTATCAATCCAAATACAAGTAGCCCAGCATGAAAAGAACCATTAAGGGCTTTTCCCATCTCCAAGCTCCAATTGTAGGCAAATAAGCACCCTTGAACCAATTTCAAACTGATTGCTAATTTTTAACTCCGACGCAGCTTCAATCATTGCAATTTGATTCGTCAAGGCCCGTTGCAGTTGTTTCGCTCTCGCTCTTGTCATTGGACCATCTGAATCCTCTTGCATATTAGATTCATCTTTACGAGATGGATTATAATTCCCATGATGCACATCATTGCACTAATGTTGCGTCAACTACCTTGGTGGAGAATCATGTTTTGAGGAAGTATATTGGGCTGTTTGCTGTAGTACATTTTGACGACATCCTAGTGTATAGCAAGACCTTTGACGATCACGTGATGCATCTTAGAGTTGTGTTTGAGACTTTGCAAGATTCTAAGTTGTATGGGAAACTCACAAAGTGTCGTGTTTCTTGGATATATTATCTCTAGCAGGGGAGTTAGAGTTGATGAGGAGAAAATTGAGGCAATTCGAGACTGGCCAAAACCTGCTAGTATCACTGATGTGAGGAGTTTCCATGGTCTAGCTTCTTTCTACAGGCGATTTGTGAAAGACTTCAGCTCTATTGTTGCTCCTACGACAGAATGCTTGAAAAAAGGGAAGGAGTTTAGATGGAGTGAAGATGCGCAGAAAGCTTTTGAGATAATTAAGGAAAAGTTGTGTACTGCTCCAGTTTTAGCACTTCCAGACTTTGCTAAAACATTCGAAATAGAGTGCGATGCTTCCGGGGTTGGAATTGGTGTTGTTTTGATGCAAGAAAAGAGACCGATTGCATTCTTCAGTGAAAAGTTAAATGGAGCGCGTTTGAACTACTCTATTTACGACAAGGAGTTCTATGCTTTGATTCGGGCTCTGGAGGTATGGCAGCACTACTTGTTGCCTAAGGAATTTGTTATACATACTGATCATGAAGCCTTGAAGTATCTTAAGGGGCAAAACAAGTTGAATCGAAGACGCGCTAAATGGGTGGAGTTCATGGAGTCATTTCCTTATGTCATAAAGTACAAGAAAGGGCAAGTTAATGTGGTTGCTGATGCTCTTTCTAGGAGGTATGCACTGATCTCTATGTTGAATGCAAGGCTGATGGGTTTTGAACAGGTGAAGGATCAGTATGCCAATGATTCCTACTTTGCTAATGTGGTTGCCGAATGTGCAAAGGGAGCTTGTGATGGGTTCTTTATGCATGAAGGTTACTTGTTCAAAATGGGCAGAATGTGTATTCCTTCAGGTTCGTTACGGGAGTTGCTTGTGCGAGAGGCTCATAGTGGTGGTCTTAGTGGTCATTTTGGGGAGAAGAAGACTTATGAGCTGCTAAAAGAACATTTTTTTTTTTGGCCTAGTATGTTACGGGATGTACACAAGGTGATTGAAAGATGTGCTATTTGCAAGAGAGCTAAAGGTAAAGAGAATGCGTATGGACTATATATGCCACTGCCTATTCCAGAGCAACCATGGATGGACATTAGCATGGACTTTGTACTTGGACTACCAAGAACACAACGTGGGAAGGATTCAATAATGGTGGTGGTTGATCGATTCTCCAAAATGTCCCATTTCATTCCTTGTACGAAAAGTGACGATGCAGTACATGTTGCTGATTTGTTCTTTCAAGAGATTGTTCGTTTGCATGGAATTCCTAAAAGCATTGTCTCTGATCGTGATACAAAGTTCTTAAGCCACTTTTGGAAGACTCTTTGGAGGAAGCTTGGAACAAAGTTACTTTTCAGTACGGCATGTCATGGACAAACTGAGGTAGTAAACCGAACTTTATCTTCTTTGTTACGAGCTGTTATACATAAGAATTTGAAGAGTTGGGATACTTGTTTGCCGATTGTGGAGTTTGCATATAATCGTAGTGTGCATGGGGCTACAAAATTTTCACCATTTGAGGTTGTGTATGGCTTTAATCCTTGTGTTCTTATTGATCTTGTTCATATTCCAATTGATGAGAGGACATCTATGGATGGAATTAGAAAGGCAGAATTGATGAAGAAACTACATGAGCAGGTTCGACTACATATCGAGGAGAAAACAACAAAGTATGCTAAACAAGCTAACAAGGGGCGAAAGATGGTCAGGTTTGAACCTGGAGATCTTGTTTGGATTCATATTAGCAAGGGCAGATTTCCAAGCAAACGTAAGTCCAAGTTGGTGCCAAGAGCTGACGGTCCATTTCATATTATAGAGAAGGTGAATGACAATGCGTATAAGGTAGATCTTCCTGGTGATTACAACGTATCAGCTACTTTTAATGTGAAAGACTTATCTCCGTACTTGGATGATGATGACGATTCTGATTTGAGGACAAATCATTATCAACCCGGGGCTGATGATGTGCATCATGGGACACAAAAGTCCAATGCAATCATGGTTGGACAATATAGAAAGATCACGTTCTGAACTTGAATTTTACCTACATAAATCGTGTTTTCACATGCATTGGATGTCTTCAAATTCGGGTTCAAATCCATCTACTGTTCTGACCGTAAACAGCATCAATTCCTTCACTTGCATTATCAATCCAAATACAAGTAGCCCAGCATGAAAAGAACCATTAAGGGCTTTTCCCATCTCCAAGCTCCAATTGTAGGCAAATAAGCACCCTTGAACCAATTTCAAACTGATTGCTAATTTTTAACTCCGACGCAGCTTCAATCATTGCAATTTGATTCGTCAAGGCCCGTTGCAGTTGTTTCGCTCTCGCTCTTGTCATTGGACCATCTGAATCCTCTTGCATATTAGATTCATCTTTACGAGATGGATTATAATTCCCATGATGCACATCATTGCACTAATGTTGCGTCAACTACCTTGGTGGAGAATCATGTTTTGAGGAAGTATATTGGGCTGTTTGCTGTAGTACATTTTGACGACATCCTAGTGTATAGCAAGACCTTTGACGATCACGTGATGCATCTTAGAGTTGTGTTTGAGACTTTGCAAGATTCTAAGTTGTATGGGAAACTCACAAAGTGTCGTGTTTCTTGGATATATTATCTCTAGCAGGGGAGTTAGAGTTGATGAGGAGAAAATTGAGGCAATTCGAGACTGGCCAAAACCTGCTAGTATCACTGATGTGAGGAGTTTCCATGGTCTAGCTTCTTTCTACAGGCGATTTGTGAAAGACTTCAGCTCTATTGTTGCTCCTACGACAGAATGCTTGAAAAAAGGGAAGGAGTTTAGATGGAGTGAAGATGCGCAGAAAGCTTTTGAGATAATTAAGGAAAAGTTGTGTACTGCTCCAGTTTTAGCACTTCCAGACTTTGCTAAAACATTCGAAATAGAGTGCGATGCTTCCGGGGTTGGAATTGGTGTTGTTTTGATGCAAGAAAAGAGACCGATTGCATTCTTCAGTGAAAAGTTAAATGGAGCGCGTTTGAACTACTCTATTTACGACAAGGAGTTCTATGCTTTGATTCGGGCTCTGGAGGTATGGCAGCACTACTTGTTGCCTAAGGAATTTGTTATACATACTGATCATGAAGCCTTGAAGTATCTTAAGGGGCAAAACAAGTTGAATCGAAGACGCGCTAAATGGGTGGAGTTCATGGAGTCATTTCCTTATGTCATAAAGTACAAGAAAGGGCAAGTTAATGTGGTTGCTGATGCTCTTTCTAGGAGGTATGCACTGATCTCTATGTTGAATGCAAGGCTGATGGGTTTTGAACAGGTGAAGGATCAGTATGCCAATGATTCCTACTTTGCTAATGTGGTTGCCGAATGTGCAAAGGGAGCTTGTGATGGGTTCTTTATGCATGAAGGTTACTTGTTCAAAATGGGCAGAATGTGTATTCCTTCAGGTTCGTTACGGGAGTTGCTTGTGCGAGAGGCTCATAGTGGTGGTCTTAGTGGTCATTTTGGGGAGAAGAAGACTTATGAGCTGCTAAAAGAACATTTTTTTTTTTGGCCTAGTATGTTACGGGATGTACACAAGGTGATTGAAAGATGTGCTATTTGCAAGAGAGCTAAAGGTAAAGAGAATGCGTATGGACTATATATGCCACTGCCTATTCCAGAGCAACCATGGATGGACATTAGCATGGACTTTGTACTTGGACTACCAAGAACACAACGTGGGAAGGATTCAATAATGGTGGTGGTTGATCGATTCTCCAAAATGTCCCATTTCATTCCTTGTACGAAAAGTGACGATGCAGTACATGTTGCTGATTTGTTCTTTCAAGAGATTGTTCGTTTGCATGGAATTCCTAAAAGCATTGTCTCTGATCGTGATACAAAGTTCTTAAGCCACTTTTGGAAGACTCTTTGGAGGAAGCTTGGAACAAAGTTACTTTTCAGTACGGCATGTCATGGACAAACTGAGGTAGTAAACCGAACTTTATCTTCTTTGTTACGAGCTGTTATACATAAGAATTTGAAGAGTTGGGATACTTGTTTGCCGATTGTGGAGTTTGCATATAATCGTAGTGTGCATGGGGCTACAAAATTTTCACCATTTGAGGTTGTGTATGGCTTTAATCCTTGTGTTCTTATTGATCTTGTTCATATTCCAATTGATGAGAGGACATCTATGGATGGAATTAGAAAGGCAGAATTGATGAAGAAACTACATGAGCAGGTTCGACTACATATCGAGGAGAAAACAACAAAGTATGCTAAACAAGCTAACAAGGGGCGAAAGATGGTCAGGTTTGAACCTGGAGATCTTGTTTGGATTCATATTAGCAAGGGCAGATTTCCAAGCAAACGTAAGTCCAAGTTGGTGCCAAGAGCTGACGGTCCATTTCATATTATAGAGAAGGTGAATGACAATGCGTATAAGGTAGATCTTCCTGGTGATTACAACGTATCAGCTACTTTTAATGTGAAAGACTTATCTCCGTACTTGGATGATGATGACGATTCTGATTTGAGGACAAATCATTATCAACCCGGGGCTGATGATGTGCATCATGGGACACAAAAGTCCAATGCAATCATGGTTGGACAATATAGAAAGATCACGTTCTGAACTTGAATTTTACCTACATAAATCGTGTTTTCACATGCATTGGATGTCTTCAAATTCGGGTTCAAATCCATCTACTGTTCTGACCGTAAACAGCATCAATTCCTTCACTTGCATTATCAATCCAAATACAAGTAGCCCAGCATGAAAAGAACCATTAAGGGCTTTTCCCATCTCCAAGCTCCAATTGTAGGCAAATAAGCACCCTTGAACCAATTTCAAACTGATTGCTAATTTTTAACTCCGACGCAGCTTCAATCATTGCAATTTGATTCGTCAAGGCCCGTTGCAGTTGTTTCGCTCTCGCTCTTGTCATTGGACCATCTGAATCCTCTTGCATATTAGATTCATCTTTACGAGATGGATTATAATTCCCATGATGCACATCATTGCACTAATGTTGCGTCAACTACCTTGGTGGAGAATCATGTTTTGAGGAAGTATATTGGGCTGTTTGCTGTAGTACATTTTGACGACATCCTAGTGTATAGCAAGACCTTTGATGATCATGTGATGCATTTTAGAGTTGTGTTTGAGACTTTGCAAGATTCTAAGTTGTATGGGAAACTCACAAAGTGTCGTGTTTCTTGGATATATTATCTCTAGCAGGGGAGTTAGAGTTGATGAGGAGAAAATTGAGGCAATTCGAGACTGGCCAAAACCTGCTAGTATCACTGATGTGAGGAGTTTCCATGGTCTAGCTTCTTTCTACAGGCGATTTGTGAAAGACTTCAGCTCTATTGTTGCTCCTACGACAGAATGCTTGAAAAAAGGGAAGGAGTTTAGATGGAGTGAAGATGCGCAGAAAGCTTTTGAGATAATTAAGGAAAAGTTGTGTACTGCTCCAGTTTTAGCACTTCCAGACTTTGCTAAAACATTCGAAATAGAGTGCGATGCTTCCGGGGTTGGAATTGGTGTTGTTTTGATGCAAGAAAAGAGACCGATTGCATTCTTCAGTGAAAAGTTAAATGGAGCGCGTTTGAACTACTCTATTTACGACAAGGAGTTCTATGCTTTGATTCGGGCTCTGGAGGTATGGCAGCACTACTTGTTGCCTAAGGAATTTGTTATACATACTGATCATGAAGCCTTGAAGTATCTTAAGGGGCAAAACAAGTTGAATCGAAGACGCGCTAAATGGGTGGAGTTCATGGAGTCATTTCCTTATGTCATAAAGTACAAGAAAGGGCAAGTTAATGTGGTTGCTGATGCTCTTTCTAGGAGGTATGCACTGATCTCTATGTTGAATGCAAGGCTGATGGGTTTTGAACAGGTGAAGGATCAGTATGCCAATGATTCCTACTTTGCTAATGTGGTTGCCGAATGTGCAAAGGGAGCTTGTGATGGGTTCTTTATGCATGAAGGTTACTTGTTCAAAATGGGCAGAATGTGTATTCCTTCAGGTTCGTTACGGGAGTTGCTTGTGCGAGAGGCTCATAGTGGTGGTCTTAGTGGTCATTTTGGGGAGAAGAAGACTTATGAGCTGCTAAAAGAACATTTTTTTTTTTGGCCTAGTATGTTACGGGATGTACACAAGGTGATTGAAAGATGTGCTATTTGCAAGAGAGCTAAAGGTAAAGAGAATGCGTATGGACTATATATGCCACTGCCTATTCCAGAGCAACCATGGATGGACATTAGCATGGACTTTGTACTTGGACTACCAAGAACACAACGTGGGAAGGATTCAATAATGGTGGTGGTTGATCGATTCTCCAAAATGTCCCATTTCATTCCTTGTACGAAAAGTGACGATGCAGTACATGTTGCTGATTTGTTCTTTCAAGAGATTGTTCGTTTGCATGGAATTCCTAAAAGCATTGTCTCTGATCGTGATACAAAGTTCTTAAGCCACTTTTGGAAGACTCTTTGGAGGAAGCTTGGAACAAAGTTACTTTTCAGTACGGCATGTCATGGACAAACTGAGGTAGTAAACCGAACTTTATCTTCTTTGTTACGAGCTGTTATACATAAGAATTTGAAGAGTTGGGATACTTGTTTGCCGATTGTGGAGTTTGCATATAATCGTAGTGTGCATGGGGCTACAAAATTTTCACCATTTGAGGTTGTGTATGGCTTTAATCCTTGTGTTCTTATTGATCTTGTTCATATTCCAATTGATGAGAGGACATCTATGGATGGAATTAGAAAGGCAGAATTGATGAAGAAACTACATGAGCAGGTTCGACTACATATTGAGGAGAAAACAACAAAGTATGCTAACAAGCTAACAAGGGGCGAAAGATGGTCAGGTTTGAACCTGGAGATCTTGTTTGGATTCATATTAGCAAGGGCAGATTTCCAAGCAAACGTAAGTCCAAGTTGATGCCAAGAGCTGACGGTCCATTTCATATTATAGAGAAGGTGAATGACAATGCGTATAAGGTAGATCTTCCTGGTGATTACAACGTATCAGCTACTTTTAATGTGAAAGACTTATCTCCGTACTTGGATGATGATGACGATTCTGATTTGAGGACAAATCATTATCAACCCGGGGCTGATGATGTGCATCATGGGACACAAAAGTCCAATGCAATCATGGTTGGACAATATAGAAAGATCACGTTCTGAACTTGAATTTTACCTACATAAATCGTGTTTTCACATGCATTGGATGATCTTCAAATTCGGGTTCAAATCCATCTACTGTTCTGACCGTAAACAGCATCAATTCCTTCACTTGCATTATCAATCCAAATACAAGTAGCCCAGCATGAAAAGAACCATTAAGGGCTTTTCCCATCTCCAAGCTCCAATTGTAGGCAAATAAGCACCCTTGAACCAATTTCAAACTGATTGCTAATTTTTAACTCCGACGCAGCTTCAATCATTGCAATTTGATTCGTCAAGGCCCGTTGTAGTTGTTTCGCTCTCGCTCTTGTCATTGGACCATCTGAATCCTCTTGCATATTAGATTCATCTTTACGAGATGGATTATAATTCCCATGATGCACATCATTGCACTAATGTTGCGTCAACTACCTTGGTGGAGAATCATGTTTTGAGGAAGTATATTGGGCTGTTTGCTGTAGTATATTTTGACGACATCCTAGTGTATAGCAAGACCTTTGACGATCACGTGAAGCATCTTAGAGTTGTGTTTGAGACTTTGCAAGATTCTAAGTTGTATGGGAAACTCACAAAGTGTCGTGTTTCTTGGATATATTATCTCTAGCAGGGGAGTTAGAGTTGATGAGGAGAAATATTGAGGCAATTCGAGACTGGCCAAAACCTGCTAGTATCACTGATGTGAGGAGTTTCCATGGTCTAGCTTCTTTCTACAGGCGATTTGTGAAAGACTTCAGCTCTATTGTTGCTCCTACGACAGAATGCTTGAAAAAAGGGAAGGAGTTTAGATGGAGTGAAGATGCGCAGAAAGCTTTTGAGATAATTAAGGAAAAGTTGTGTACTGCTCCAGTTTTAGCACTTCCAGACTTTGCTAAAACATTCGAAATAGAGTGCGATGCTTCCGGGGTTGGAATTGGTGCTGTTTTGATGCAAGAAAAGAGACCGATTGCATTCTTCAGTGAAAAGTTAAATGGAGCGCGTTTGAACTACTCTATTTACGACAAGGAGTTCTATGCTTTGATTCGGGCTCTGGAGGTATGGCAGCACTACTTGTTGCCTAAGGAATTTGTTATACATACTGATCATGAAGCCTTGAAGTATCTTAAGGGGCAAAACAAGTTGAATCGAAGACGCGCTAAATGGGTGGAGTTCATGGAGTCATTTCCTTATGTCATAAAGTACAAGAAAGGGCAAGTTAATGTGGTTGCTGATGCTCTTTCTAGGAGGTATGCACTGATCTCTATGTTGAATGCAAGGCTGATGGGTTTTGAACAGGTGAAGGATCAGTATGCCAATGATTCCTACTTTGCTAATGTGGTTGCCGAATGTGCAAAGGGAGCTTGTGATGGGTTCTTTATGCATGAAGGTTACTTGTTCAAAATGGGCAGAATGTGTATTCCTTCAGGTTCGTTACGGGAGTTGCTTGTGCGAGAGGCTCATAGTGGTGGTCTTAGTGGTCATTTTGGGGAGAAGAAGACTTATGAGCTGCTAAAAGAACATTTTTTTTTTTGGCCTAGTATGTTACGGGATGTACACAAGGTGATTGAAAGATGTGCTATTTGCAAGAGAGCTAAAGGTAAAGAGAATGCGTATGGACTATATATGCCACTGCCTATTCCAGAGCAACCATGGATGGACATTAGCATGGACTTTGTACTTGGACTACCAAGAACACAACGTGGGAAGGATTCAATAATGGTGGTGGTTGATCGATTCTCCAAAATGTCCCATTTCATTCCTTGTACGAAAAGTGACGATGCAGTACATGTTGCTGATTTGTTCTTTCAAGAGATTGTTCGTTTGCATGGAATTCCTAAAAGCATTGTCTCTGATCGTGATACAAAGTTCTTAAGCCACTTTTGGAAGACTCTTTGGAGGAAGCTTGGAACAAAGTTACTTTTCAGTACGGCATGTCATGGACAAACTGAGGTAGTAAACCGAACTTTATCTTCTTTGTTACGAGCTGTTATACATAAGAATTTGAAGAGTTGGGATACTTGTTTGCCGATTGTGGAGTTTGCATATAATCGTAGTGTGCATGGGGCTACAAAATTTTCACCATTTGAGGTTGTGTATGGCTTTAATCCTTGTGTTCTTATTGATCTTGTTCATATTCCAATTGATGAGAGGACATCTATGGATGGAATTAGAAAGGCAGAATTGATGAAGAAACTACATGAGCAGGTTCGACTACATATCGAGGAGAAAACAACAAAGTATGCTAAACAAGGGGCGAAAGATGGTCAGGTTTGAACCTGGAGATCTTGTTTGGATTCATATTAGCAAGGGCAGATTTCCAAGCAAACGTAAGTCCAAGTTGATGCCAAGAGCTGACGGTCCATTTCATATTATAGAGAAGGTGAATGACAATGCGTATAAGGTAGATCTTCCTGGTGATTACAACGTATCAGCTACTTTTAATGTGAAAGACTTATCTCCGTACTTGGATGATGATGACGATTCTGATTTGAGGACAAATCATTATCAACCCGGGGCTGATGATGTGCATCATGGGACACAAAAGTCCAATGCAATCATGGTTGGACAATATAGAAAGATCACGTTCTGAACTTGAATTTTACCTACATAAATCGTGTTTTCACATGCATTGGATGACTTCAAATTCGGGTTCAAATCCATCTACTGTTCTGACCGTAAACAGCATCAATTCCTTCACTTGCATTATCAATCCAAATACAAGTAGCCCAGCATGAAAAGAACCATTAAGGGCTTTTCCCATCTCCAAGCTCCAATTGTAGGCAAATAAGCACCCTTGAACCAATTTCAAACTGATTGCTAATTTTTAACTCCGACGCAGCTTCAATCATTGCAATTTGATTCGTCAAGGCCCGTTGTAGTTGTTTCGCTCTCGCTCTTGTCATTGGACCATCTGAATCCTCTTGCATATTAGATTCATCTTTACGAGATGGATTATAATTCCCATGATGCACATCATTGCACTAATGTTGCGTCAACTACCTTGGTGGAGAATCATGTTTTGAGGAAGTATATTGGGCTGTTTTCTGTAGTATATTTTGACGACATCCTAGTGTATAGCAAGACCTTTGACGATCACGTGAAGCATCTTAGAGTTGTGTTTGAGACTTTGCAAGATTCTAAGTTGTATGGGAAACTCAAAAGTGTCGTGTTTCTTGGATATGTTATCTCTAGCAGGGGAGTTAGAGTTGATGAGGAGAATATTGAGGCAATTCGAGACTGGCCAAAACCTGCTAGTATCACTGATGTGAGGAGTTTCCATGGTCTAGCTTCTTTCTACAGGCGATTTGTGAAAGACTTCAGCTCTATTGTTGCTCCTACGACAGAATGCTTGAAAAAAGGGAAGGAGTTTAGATGGAGTGAAGATGCGCAGAAAGCTTTTGAGATAATTAAGGAAAAGTTGTGTACTGCTCCAGTTTTAGCACTTCCAGACTTTGCTAAAACATTCGAAATAGAGTGCGATGCTTCCGGGGTTGGAATTGGTGCTGTTTTGATGCAAGAAAAGAGACCGATTGCATTCTTCAGTGAAAAGTTAAATGGAGCGCGTTTGAACTACTCTATTTACGACAAGGAGTTCTATGCTTTGATTCGGGCTCTGGAGGTATGGCAGCACTACTTGTTGCCTAAGGAATTTGTTATACATACTGATCATGAAGCCTTGAAGTATCTTAAGGGGCAAAACAAGTTGAATCGAAGACACGCTAAATGGGTGGAGTTCATGGAGTCATTTCCTTATGTCATAAAGTACAAGAAAGGGCAAGTTAATGTGGTTGCTGATGCTCTTTCTAGGAGGTATGCACTGATCTCTATGTTGAATGCAAGGCTGATGGGTTTTGAACAGGTGAAGGATCAGTATGCCAATGATTTCTACTTTGCTAATGTGGTTGCCGAATGTGCAAAGGGAGCTTGTGATGGGTTCTTTATGCATGAAGGTTACTTGTTCAAAATGGGCAGAATGTGTATTCCTTCAGGTTCGTTACGGGAGTTGCTTGTGCGAGAGGCTCATAGTGGTGGTCTTAGTGGTCATTTTGGGGAGAAGAAGACTTATGAGCTGCTAAAAGAACATTTTTTTTTTTGGCCTAGTATGTTACGGGATGTACACAAGGTGATTGAAAGATGTGCTATTTGCAAGAGAGCTAAAGGTAAAGAGAATGCGTATGGACTATATATGCCACTGCCTATTCCAGAGCAACCATGGATGGACATTAGCATGGACTTTGTACTTGGACTACCAAGAACACAACGTGGGAAGGATTCAATAATGGTGGTGGTTGATCGATTCTCCAAAATGTCCCATTTCATTCCTTGTACGAAAAGTGACGATGCAGTACATGTTGCTGATTTGTTCTTTCAAGAGATTGTTCGTTTGCATGGAATTCCTAAAAGCATTGTCTCTGATCGTGATACAAAGTTCTTAAGCCACTTTTGGAAGACTCTTTGGAGGAAGCTTGGAACAAAGTTACTTTTCAGTACGGCATGTCATGGACAAACTGAGGTAGTAAACCGAACTTTATCTTCTTTGTTACGAGCTGTTATACATAAGAATTTGAAGAGTTGGGATACTTGTTTGCCGATTGTGGAGTTTGCATATAATCGTAGTGTGCATGGGGCTACAAAATTTTCACCATTTGAGGTTGTGTATGGCTTTAATCCTTGTGTTCTTATTGATCTTGTTCATATTCCAATTGATGAGAGGACATCTATGGATGGAATTAGAAAGGCAGAATTGATGAAGAAACTACATGAGCAGGTTCGACTACATATCGAGGAGAAAACAACAAAGTATGCTAAACAAGGGGCGAAAGATGGTCAGGTTTGAACCTGGAGATCTTGTTTGGATTCATATTAGCAAGGGCAGATTTCCAAGCAAACGTAAGTCCAAGTTGATGCCAAGAGCTGACGGTCCATTTCATATTATAGAGAAGGTGAATGACAATGCGTATAAGGTAGATCTTCCTGGTGATTACAACGTATCAGCTACTTTTAATGTGAAAGACTTATCTCCGTACTTGGATGATGATGACGATTCTGATTTGAGGACAAATCATTATCAACCCGGGGCTGATGATGTGCATCATGGGACACAAAAGTCCAATGCAATCATGGTTGGACAATATAGAAAGATCACGTTCTGAACTTGAATTTTACCTACATAAATCGTGTTTTCACATGCATTGGATGACTTCAAATTCGGGTTCAAATCCATCTACTGTTCTGACCGTAAACAGCATCAATTCCTTCACTTGCATTATCAATCCAAATACAAGTAGCCCAGCATGAAAAGAACCATTAAGGGCTTTTCCCATCTCCAAGCTCCAATTGTAGGCAAATAAGCACCCTTGAACCAATTTCAAACTGATTGCTAATTTTTAACTCCGACGCAGCTTCAATCATTGCAATTTGATTCGTCAAGGCCCGTTGTAGTTGTTTCGCTCTCGCTCTTGTCATTGGACCATCTGAATCCTCTTGCATATTAGATTCATCTTTACGAGATGGATTATAATTCCCATGATGCACATCATTGCACTAATGTTGCGTCAACTACCTTGGTGGAGAATCATGTTTTGAGGAAGTATATTGGGCTGTTTTCTGTAGTATATTTTGACGACATCCTAGTGTATAGCAAGACCTTTGACGATCACGTGAAGCATCTTAGAGTTGTGTTTGAGACTTTGCAAGATTCTAAGTTGTATGGGAAACTCAAAAGTGTCGTGTTTCTTGGATATGTTATCTCTAGCAGGGGAGTTAGAGTTGATGAGGAGAATATTGAGGCAATTCGAGACTGGCCAAAACCTGCTAGTATCACTGATGTGAGGAGTTTCCATGGTCTAGCTTCTTTCTACAGGCGATTTGTGAAAGACTTCAGCTCTATTGTTGCTCCTACGACAGAATGCTTGAAAAAAGGGAAGGAGTTTAGATGGAGTGAAGATGCGCAGAAAGCTTTTGAGATAATTAAGGAAAAGTTGTGTACTGCTCCAGTTTTAGCACTTCCAGACTTTGCTAAAACATTCGAAATAGAGTGCGATGCTTCCGGGGTTGGAATTGGTGCTGTTTTGATGCAAGAAAAGAGACCGATTGCATTCTTCAGTGAAAAGTTAAATGGAGCGCGTTTGAACTACTCTATTTACGACAAGGAGTTCTATGCTTTGATTCGGGCTCTGGAGGTATGGCAGCACTACTTGTTGCCTAAGGAATTTGTTATACATACTGATCATGAAGCCTTGAAGTATCTTAAGGGGCAAAACAAGTTGAATCGAAGACACGCTAAATGGGTGGAGTTCATGGAGTCATTTCCTTATGTCATAAAGTACAAGAAAGGGCAAGTTAATGTGGTTGCTGATGCTCTTTCTAGGAGGTATGCACTGATCTCTATGTTGAATGCAAGGCTGATGGGTTTTGAACAGGTGAAGGATCAGTATGCCAATGATTTCTACTTTGCTAATGTGGTTGCCGAATGTGCAAAGGGAGCTTGTGATGGGTTCTTTATGCATGAAGGTTACTTGTTCAAAATGGGCAGAATGTGTATTCCTTCAGGTTCGTTACGGGAGTTGCTTGTGCGAGAGGCTCATAGTGGTGGTCTTAGTGGTCATTTTGGGGAGAAGAAGACTTATGAGCTGCTAAAAGAACATTTTTTTTTTTGGCCTAGTATGTTACGGGATGTACACAAGGTGATTGAAAGATGTGCTATTTGCAAGAGAGCTAAAGGTAAAGAGAATGCGTATGGACTATATATGCCACTGCCTATTCCAGAGCAACCATGGATGGACATTAGCATGGACTTTGTACTTGGACTACCAAGAACACAACGTGGGAAGGATTCAATAATGGTGGTGGTTGATCGATTCTCCAAAATGTCCCATTTCATTCCTTGTACGAAAAGTGACGATGCAGTACATGTTGCTGATTTGTTCTTTCAAGAGATTGTTCGTTTGCATGGAATTCCTAAAAGCATTGTCTCTGATCGTGATACAAAGTTCTTAAGCCACTTTTGGAAGACTCTTTGGAGGAAGCTTGGAACAAAGTTACTTTTCAGTACGGCATGTCATGGACAAACTGAGGTAGTAAACCGAACTTTATCTTCTTTGTTACGAGCTGTTATACATAAGAATTTGAAGAGTTGGGATACTTGTTTGCCGATTGTGGAGTTTGCATATAATCGTAGTGTGCATGGGGCTACAAAATTTTCACCATTTGAGGTTGTGTATGGCTTTAATCCTTGTGTTCTTATTGATCTTGTTCATATTCCAATTGATGAGAGGACATCTATGGATGGAATTAGAAAGGCAGAATTGATGAAGAAACTACATGAGCAGGTTCGACTACATATCGAGGAGAAAACAACAAAGTATGCTAAACAAGGGGCGAAAGATGGTCAGGTTTGAACCTGGAGATCTTGTTTGGATTCATATTAGCAAGGGCAGATTTCCAAGCAAACGTAAGTCCAAGTTGATGCCAAGAGCTGACGGTCCATTTCATATTATAGAGAAGGTGAATGACAATGCGTATAAGGTAGATCTTCCTGGTGATTACAACGTATCAGCTACTTTTAATGTGAAAGACTTATCTCCGTACTTGGATGATGATGACGATTCTGATTTGAGGACAAATCATTATCAACCCGGGGCTGATGATGTGCATCATGGGACACAAAAGTCCAATGCAATCATGGTTGGACAATATAGAAAGATCACGTTCTGAACTTGAATTTTACCTACATAAATCGTGTTTTCACATGCATTGGATGACTTCAAATTCGGGTTCAAATCCATCTACTGTTCTGACCGTAAACAGCATCAATTCCTTCACTTGCATTATCAATCCAAATACAAGTAGCCCAGCATGAAAAGAACCATTAAGGGCTTTTCCCATCTCCAAGCTCCAATTGTAGGCAAATAAGCACCCTTGAACCAATTTCAAACTGATTGCTAATTTTTAACTCCGACGCAGCTTCAATCATTGCAATTTGATTCGTCAAGGCCCGTTGTAGTTGTTTCGCTCTCGCTCTTGTCATTGGACCATCTGAATCCTCTTGCATATTAGATTCATCTTTACGAGATGGATTATAATTCCCATGATGCACATCATTGCACTAATGTTGCGTCAACTACCTTGGTGGAGAATCATGTTTTGAGGAAGTATATTGGGCTGTTTTCTGTAGTATATTTTGACGACATCCTAGTGTATAGCAAGACCTTTGACGATCACGTGAAGCATCTTAGAGTTGTGTTTGAGACTTTGCAAGATTCTAAGTTGTATGGGAAACTCAAAAGTGTCGTGTTTCTTGGATATGTTATCTCTAGCAGGGGAGTTAGAGTTGATGAGGAGAATATTGAGGCAATTCGAGACTGGCCAAAACCTGCTAGTATCACTGATGTGAGGAGTTTCCATGGTCTAGCTTCTTTCTACAGGCGATTTGTGAAAGACTTCAGCTCTATTGTTGCTCCTACGACAGAATGCTTGAAAAAAGGGAAGGAGTTTAGATGGAGTGAAGATGCGCAGAAAGCTTTTGAGATAATTAAGGAAAAGTTGTGTACTGCTCCAGTTTTAGCACTTCCAGACTTTGCTAAAACATTCGAAATAGAGTGCGATGCTTCCGGGGTTGGAATTGGTGCTGTTTTGATGCAAGAAAAGAGACCGATTGCATTCTTCAGTGAAAAGTTAAATGGAGCGCGTTTGAACTACTCTATTTACGACAAGGAGTTCTATGCTTTGATTCGGGCTCTGGAGGTATGGCAGCACTACTTGTTGCCTAAGGAATTTGTTATACATACTGATCATGAAGCCTTGAAGTATCTTAAGGGGCAAAACAAGTTGAATCGAAGACACGCTAAATGGGTGGAGTTCATGGAGTCATTTCCTTATGTCATAAAGTACAAGAAAGGGCAAGTTAATGTGGTTGCTGATGCTCTTTCTAGGAGGTATGCACTGATCTCTATGTTGAATGCAAGGCTGATGGGTTTTGAACAGGTGAAGGATCAGTATGCCAATGATTTCTACTTTGCTAATGTGGTTGCCGAATGTGCAAAGGGAGCTTGTGATGGGTTCTTTATGCATGAAGGTTACTTGTTCAAAATGGGCAGAATGTGTATTCCTTCAGGTTCGTTACGGGAGTTGCTTGTGCGAGAGGCTCATAGTGGTGGTCTTAGTGGTCATTTTGGGGAGAAGAAGACTTATGAGCTGCTAAAAGAACATTTTTTTTTTTGGCCTAGTATGTTACGGGATGTACACAAGGTGATTGAAAGATGTGCTATTTGCAAGAGAGCTAAAGGTAAAGAGAATGCGTATGGACTATATATGCCACTGCCTATTCCAGAGCAACCATGGATGGACATTAGCATGGACTTTGTACTTGGACTACCAAGAACACAACGTGGGAAGGATTCAATAATGGTGGTGGTTGATCGATTCTCCAAAATGTCCCATTTCATTCCTTGTACGAAAAGTGACGATGCAGTACATGTTGCTGATTTGTTCTTTCAAGAGATTGTTCGTTTGCATGGAATTCCTAAAAGCATTGTCTCTGATCGTGATACAAAGTTCTTAAGCCACTTTTGGAAGACTCTTTGGAGGAAGCTTGGAACAAAGTTACTTTTCAGTACGGCATGTCATGGACAAACTGAGGTAGTAAACCGAACTTTATCTTCTTTGTTACGAGCTGTTATACATAAGAATTTGAAGAGTTGGGATACTTGTTTGCCGATTGTGGAGTTTGCATATAATCGTAGTGTGCATGGGGCTACAAAATTTTCACCATTTGAGGTTGTGTATGGCTTTAATCCTTGTGTTCTTATTGATCTTGTTCATATTCCAATTGATGAGAGGACATCTATGGATGGAATTAGAAAGGCAGAATTGATGAAGAAACTACATGAGCAGGTTCGACTACATATCGAGGAGAAAACAACAAAGTATGCTAAACAAGGGGCGAAAGATGGTCAGGTTTGAACCTGGAGATCTTGTTTGGATTCATATTAGCAAGGGCAGATTTCCAAGCAAACGTAAGTCCAAGTTGATGCCAAGAGCTGACGGTCCATTTCATATTATAGAGAAGGTGAATGACAATGCGTATAAGGTAGATCTTCCTGGTGATTACAACGTATCAGCTACTTTTAATGTGAAAGACTTATCTCCGTACTTGGATGATGATGACGATTCTGATTTGAGGACAAATCATTATCAACCCGGGGCTGATGATGTGCATCATGGGACACAAAAGTCCAATGCAATCATGGTTGGACAATATAGAAAGATCACGTTCTGAACTTGAATTTTACCTACATAAATCGTGTTTTCACATGCATTGGATGACTTCAAATTCGGGTTCAAATCCATCTACTGTTCTGACCGTAAACAGCATCAATTCCTTCACTTGCATTATCAATCCAAATACAAGTAGCCCAGCATGAAAAGAACCATTAAGGGCTTTTCCCATCTCCAAGCTCCAATTGTAGGCAAATAAGCACCCTTGAACCAATTTCAAACTGATTGCTAATTTTTAACTCCGACGCAGCTTCAATCATTGCAATTTGATTCGTCAAGGCCCGTTGTAGTTGTTTCGCTCTCGCTCTTGTCATTGGACCATCTGAATCCTCTTGCATATTAGATTCATCTTTACGAGATGGATTATAATTCCCATGATGCACATCATTGCACTAATGTTGCGTCAACTACCTTGGTGGAGAATCATGTTTTGAGGAAGTATATTGGGCTGTTTTCTGTAGTATATTTTGACGACATCCTAGTGTATAGCAAGACCTTTGACGATCACGTGAAGCATCTTAGAGTTGTGTTTGAGACTTTGCAAGATTCTAAGTTGTATGGGAAACTCAAAAGTGTCGTGTTTCTTGGATATGTTATCTCTAGCAGGGGAGTTAGAGTTGATGAGGAGAATATTGAGGCAATTCGAGACTGGCCAAAACCTGCTAGTATCACTGATGTGAGGAGTTTCCATGGTCTAGCTTCTTTCTACAGGCGATTTGTGAAAGACTTCAGCTCTATTGTTGCTCCTACGACAGAATGCTTGAAAAAAGGGAAGGAGTTTAGATGGAGTGAAGATGCGCAGAAAGCTTTTGAGATAATTAAGGAAAAGTTGTGTACTGCTCCAGTTTTAGCACTTCCAGACTTTGCTAAAACATTCGAAATAGAGTGCGATGCTTCCGGGGTTGGAATTGGTGCTGTTTTGATGCAAGAAAAGAGACCGATTGCATTCTTCAGTGAAAAGTTAAATGGAGCGCGTTTGAACTACTCTATTTACGACAAGGAGTTCTATGCTTTGATTCGGGCTCTGGAGGTATGGCAGCACTACTTGTTGCCTAAGGAATTTGTTATACATACTGATCATGAAGCCTTGAAGTATCTTAAGGGGCAAAACAAGTTGAATCGAAGACACGCTAAATGGGTGGAGTTCATGGAGTCATTTCCTTATGTCATAAAGTACAAGAAAGGGCAAGTTAATGTGGTTGCTGATGCTCTTTCTAGGAGGTATGCACTGATCTCTATGTTGAATGCAAGGCTGATGGGTTTTGAACAGGTGAAGGATCAGTATGCCAATGATTTCTACTTTGCTAATGTGGTTGCCGAATGTGCAAAGGGAGCTTGTGATGGGTTCTTTATGCATGAAGGTTACTTGTTCAAAATGGGCAGAATGTGTATTCCTTCAGGTTCGTTACGGGAGTTGCTTGTGCGAGAGGCTCATAGTGGTGGTCTTAGTGGTCATTTTGGGGAGAAGAAGACTTATGAGCTGCTAAAAGAACATTTTTTTTTTTGGCCTAGTATGTTACGGGATGTACACAAGGTGATTGAAAGATGTGCTATTTGCAAGAGAGCTAAAGGTAAAGAGAATGCGTATGGACTATATATGCCACTGCCTATTCCAGAGCAACCATGGATGGACATTAGCATGGACTTTGTACTTGGACTACCAAGAACACAACGTGGGAAGGATTCAATAATGGTGGTGGTTGATCGATTCTCCAAAATGTCCCATTTCATTCCTTGTACGAAAAGTGACGATGCAGTACATGTTGCTGATTTGTTCTTTCAAGAGATTGTTCGTTTGCATGGAATTCCTAAAAGCATTGTCTCTGATCGTGATACAAAGTTCTTAAGCCACTTTTGGAAGACTCTTTGGAGGAAGCTTGGAACAAAGTTACTTTTCAGTACGGCATGTCATGGACAAACTGAGGTAGTAAACCGAACTTTATCTTCTTTGTTACGAGCTGTTATACATAAGAATTTGAAGAGTTGGGATACTTGTTTGCCGATTGTGGAGTTTGCATATAATCGTAGTGTGCATGGGGCTACAAAATTTTCACCATTTGAGGTTGTGTATGGCTTTAATCCTTGTGTTCTTATTGATCTTGTTCATATTCCAATTGATGAGAGGACATCTATGGATGGAATTAGAAAGGCAGAATTGATGAAGAAACTACATGAGCAGGTTCGACTACATATCGAGGAGAAAACAACAAAGTATGCTAAACAAGGGGCGAAAGATGGTCAGGTTTGAACCTGGAGATCTTGTTTGGATTCATATTAGCAAGGGCAGATTTCCAAGCAAACGTAAGTCCAAGTTGATGCCAAGAGCTGACGGTCCATTTCATATTATAGAGAAGGTGAATGACAATGCGTATAAGGTAGATCTTCCTGGTGATTACAACGTATCAGCTACTTTTAATGTGAAAGACTTATCTCCGTACTTGGATGATGATGACGATTCTGATTTGAGGACAAATCATTATCAACCCGGGGCTGATGATGTGCATCATGGGACACAAAAGTCCAATGCAATCATGGTTGGACAATATAGAAAGATCACGTTCTGAACTTGAATTTTACCTACATAAATCGTGTTTTCACATGCATTGGATGACTTCAAATTCGGGTTCAAATCCATCTACTGTTCTGACCGTAAACAGCATCAATTCCTTCACTTGCATTATCAATCCAAATACAAGTAGCCCAGCATGAAAAGAACCATTAAGGGCTTTTCCCATCTCCAAGCTCCAATTGTAGGCAAATAAGCACCCTTGAACCAATTTCAAACTGATTGCTAATTTTTAACTCCGACGCAGCTTCAATCATTGCAATTTGATTCGTCAAGGCCCGTTGTAGTTGTTTCGCTCTCGCTCTTGTCATTGGACCATCTGAATCCTCTTGCATATTAGATTCATCTTTACGAGATGGATTATAATTCCCATGATGCACATCATTGCACTAATGTTGCGTCAACTACCTTGGTGGAGAATCATGTTTTGAGGAAGTATATTGGGCTGTTTTCTGTAGTATATTTTGACGACATCCTAGTGTATAGCAAGACCTTTGACGATCACGTGAAGCATCTTAGAGTTGTGTTTGAGACTTTGCAAGATTCTAAGTTGTATGGGAAACTCAAAAGTGTCGTGTTTCTTGGATATGTTATCTCTAGCAGGGGAGTTAGAGTTGATGAGGAGAATATTGAGGCAATTCGAGACTGGCCAAAACCTGCTAGTATCACTGATGTGAGGAGTTTCCATGGTCTAGCTTCTTTCTACAGGCGATTTGTGAAAGACTTCAGCTCTATTGTTGCTCCTACGACAGAATGCTTGAAAAAAGGGAAGGAGTTTAGATGGAGTGAAGATGCGCAGAAAGCTTTTGAGATAATTAAGGAAAAGTTGTGTACTGCTCCAGTTTTAGCACTTCCAGACTTTGCTAAAACATTCGAAATAGAGTGCGATGCTTCCGGGGTTGGAATTGGTGCTGTTTTGATGCAAGAAAAGAGACCGATTGCATTCTTCAGTGAAAAGTTAAATGGAGCGCGTTTGAACTACTCTATTTACGACAAGGAGTTCTATGCTTTGATTCGGGCTCTGGAGGTATGGCAGCACTACTTGTTGCCTAAGGAATTTGTTATACATACTGATCATGAAGCCTTGAAGTATCTTAAGGGGCAAAACAAGTTGAATCGAAGACACGCTAAATGGGTGGAGTTCATGGAGTCATTTCCTTATGTCATAAAGTACAAGAAAGGGCAAGTTAATGTGGTTGCTGATGCTCTTTCTAGGAGGTATGCACTGATCTCTATGTTGAATGCAAGGCTGATGGGTTTTGAACAGGTGAAGGATCAGTATGCCAATGATTTCTACTTTGCTAATGTGGTTGCCGAATGTGCAAAGGGAGCTTGTGATGGGTTCTTTATGCATGAAGGTTACTTGTTCAAAATGGGCAGAATGTGTATTCCTTCAGGTTCGTTACGGGAGTTGCTTGTGCGAGAGGCTCATAGTGGTGGTCTTAGTGGTCATTTTGGGGAGAAGAAGACTTATGAGCTGCTAAAAGAACATTTTTTTTTTTGGCCTAGTATGTTACGGGATGTACACAAGGTGATTGAAAGATGTGCTATTTGCAAGAGAGCTAAAGGTAAAGAGAATGCGTATGGACTATATATGCCACTGCCTATTCCAGAGCAACCATGGATGGACATTAGCATGGACTTTGTACTTGGACTACCAAGAACACAACGTGGGAAGGATTCAATAATGGTGGTGGTTGATCGATTCTCCAAAATGTCCCATTTCATTCCTTGTACGAAAAGTGACGATGCAGTACATGTTGCTGATTTGTTCTTTCAAGAGATTGTTCGTTTGCATGGAATTCCTAAAAGCATTGTCTCTGATCGTGATACAAAGTTCTTAAGCCACTTTTGGAAGACTCTTTGGAGGAAGCTTGGAACAAAGTTACTTTTCAGTACGGCATGTCATGGACAAACTGAGGTAGTAAACCGAACTTTATCTTCTTTGTTACGAGCTGTTATACATAAGAATTTGAAGAGTTGGGATACTTGTTTGCCGATTGTGGAGTTTGCATATAATCGTAGTGTGCATGGGGCTACAAAATTTTCACCATTTGAGGTTGTGTATGGCTTTAATCCTTGTGTTCTTATTGATCTTGTTCATATTCCAATTGATGAGAGGACATCTATGGATGGAATTAGAAAGGCAGAATTGATGAAGAAACTACATGAGCAGGTTCGACTACATATCGAGGAGAAAACAACAAAGTATGCTAAACAAGGGGCGAAAGATGGTCAGGTTTGAACCTGGAGATCTTGTTTGGATTCATATTAGCAAGGGCAGATTTCCAAGCAAACGTAAGTCCAAGTTGATGCCAAGAGCTGACGGTCCATTTCATATTATAGAGAAGGTGAATGACAATGCGTATAAGGTAGATCTTCCTGGTGATTACAACGTATCAGCTACTTTTAATGTGAAAGACTTATCTCCGTACTTGGATGATGATGACGATTCTGATTTGAGGACAAATCATTATCAACCCGGGGCTGATGATGTGCATCATGGGACACAAAAGTCCAATGCAATCATGGTTGGACAATATAGAAAGATCACGTTCTGAACTTGAATTTTACCTACATAAATCGTGTTTTCACATGCATTGGATGACTTCAAATTCGGGTTCAAATCCATCTACTGTTCTGACCGTAAACAGCATCAATTCCTTCACTTGCATTATCAATCCAAATACAAGTAGCCCAGCATGAAAAGAACCATTAAGGGCTTTTCCCATCTCCAAGCTCCAATTGTAGGCAAATAAGCACCCTTGAACCAATTTCAAACTGATTGCTAATTTTTAACTCCGACGCAGCTTCAATCATTGCAATTTGATTCGTCAAGGCCCGTTGTAGTTGTTTCGCTCTCGCTCTTGTCATTGGACCATCTGAATCCTCTTGCATATTAGATTCATCTTTACGAGATGGATTATAATTCCCATGATGCACATCATTGCACTAATGTTGCGTCAACTACCTTGGTGGAGAATCATGTTTTGAGGAAGTATATTGGGCTGTTTTCTGTAGTATATTTTGACGACATCCTAGTGTATAGCAAGACCTTTGAACGATCACGTGAAGCATCTTAGAGTTGTGTTTGAGACTTTGCAAGATTCTAAGTTGTATGGGAAACTCAAAAGTGTCGTGTTTCTTGGATATGTTATCTCTAGCAGGGGAGTTAGAGTTGATGAGGAGAATATTGAGGCAATTCGAGACTGCCAAAACCTGCTAGTACACTGATGTGAGGAGTTTCCATGTCTAGCTTCTTTCTACAGGCGATTTGTGAAAGACTTCAGCTCTATTGTTGCTCCTACGACAGAATGCTTGAAAAAAAAGGGAAGGAGTTTAGATGGAGTGAAGATGCTCAGAAAGCTTTTGAGATAATTAAGGAAAAGTTTGTGTACTGCTCCAGTTTAGGCACTTCCAGACTTTGCTAAAAACATTCGAAATAGAGTGCGATGCTTCCGGGTTTGGAATTGGTGCTGTTTGATGCAAGAAAGAGACCGATTGCATTCTTCAGTGAAAGTTAAATGGAGCGCGTTTGAACTACTCTATTTACGACAAGGAGTTCTATGCTTTGATTCGGGCTCTGGAGGTATGGCAGCACTACTTGTTGCCTAAGGAATTGTTATACATACTGATCATGAAGCCTTGAAGTATCTTAAGGGGCAAAACAAGTTGAATCGAAGACGCGCTAAATGGGTGGAGTTCATGGAGTCATTTCTTTATGTCATAAAGTACAAGAAAGGGCAAGTTAATGTGGTTGCTGATGCTCTTTCTAGGAGGTATGCACTGATCTCTATGTTGAATGCAAGGCTGATGGGTTTTGA
>JAAWWB010001127.1:17500-20000 GCA_018804465.1 Populus tomentosa
TTTATAGTCCTAGGCTTGACGAAAAAGACTGGGGGCCTAGGCACCACGCTGGGGCAGGGGCCAGCGGCCAGCGCATGCCAACAGTGGGAAACTCGGCAGCGCGGATTTGTGCAGGCTGGAAGGCCCGTCGGGGGAACTCGGCAGCGCAGATTTTTTGACGAACATGGGCTGGCCGCTGGGCTGTCCAGGCCAGGCAGAAACATCGTCAATGAATTGCGACTTGCCGAAGCAGGGGCTGTTCCGCCACAGCTGGGCAGTGTTGGAATCCGGCAGCTCGCCGACGAATCGGCAAGGAGGTCGGCAGAATCGGCAGACGGGTGCTGACGATGAGCCTGGACTGTTTATAGTCCTAGCTTGACGAAAAAGACTGGGGGCCTAGGCACACGCTGGGTGCAGGGGGCAGCGGGCAGCGATGCCAACAGTGGGAAAAATCGGCAGCGCGGATTTGTGCAGCTGGAGGCCCGTCGGGGAAAATCGGCAGCGCAGTTTTTTTGACGAACATGGGCTGGACGCTGGGCTGTCCAGGCCAGGCAGGAAAAATCAGTCAAGGAATTGCGCTGGCGAAGCAGGGGCTGTTCAGCCACAGCGGGCAGTGTTGGAATCGGCAGCGCCGACGAAATCGGCAAGGCAGAATCGGCAGCAGGTGCTGACGATGAGTCTGGACTGTTTATAGTCCTAGGCTTGACGAAAAAGACTGGGGGCCTAGGCACACGCTGGGGCAGGGGCAGCGGCAGCGATGCCAACAGTGGGAAAAATCGGCAGCGCGGATTTGTGCAGCTGGAAGGCCCGTCGGGGAAAATCGGCAGCGCAGATTTTTTGACGAACATGGGCTGGACGCTGGGCTGTCCAGGCCAGGCAGGAAACATCGTCAAGGAATTGCGCTGCCGAAGCAGGGGCTGTTCAGGCACAGCGGGCAGTGTTGGAATCGGCAGCGCCGACGAAATCGGCAGAATCGGCAGAATCGGCAGCAGGTGCTGACGATGAGTCTGGACTGTTTATAGTCCTAGGCTTGACGAAAAAGACTGGGGGCCTAGGCACACGCTGGGGCAGGGGCAGCCTGGGCAGCGATGCAAACAGTGGGAAAAATCGGCCAGCGCGGATTTGTGCAGCTGGAAGCCCGTCGGGGGAGGAAAATCGGCAGCGCAGATTTTTTGACGAACATGGGCTGGACGATGGGCTGTCCAGGCCAGGCAGGAAACATCGTCAAGGAATTGCGCTGGCGAAGCAGGGGCTGTTCAGCCACAGCCGGGCCGAGTGTTGGAATCGGCCAGCGCGACGAATACGGCACAGTCGGCAGAATCGGCAGCAGGTGCTGAAGATGAGTCTGGACTGTTTATAGTCCTAGGCTTGACGCAAAAGACTGGGGGGCCTAGGCTCACGCTGGGGCAGGGGCAGCGGCCAGCGATGCCAACAGTGGGAAAAATCGGCCAGCGCGGATTTTGTGCAGCTGGTAAGCCCGTCGGGGAAAATCGGCAGCGCAGATTTTTTACGAACATGGGCTGGACGCTGGGCTGTCCAGGCCAGGGAGGAAACATCGTCAAGGAATTGCGCTGGCTGAAGCAGGGGCTGTTCAGCCACAGCGGGCAGGTTGGAATCGGCAGCGCCGACGAAATCGGCAGAGTCGCAGAATCGGCAGCCGGTGCGTGACGATGAGCCTGGCCTGTTTAGAGTCTAGGCTTGACGAAAAGACTGGGGGCCTAGGCACACGCTGGGGCAGGGCAGCGGCAGCGATGCCAACAGTGGGAAAATCGGCAGCGCGGATTTGTGCAGCTGGAGGCCCGTCGGTGAAAATCGGCAGCGCAGATTTTTTTGACGACGAACATGGGCTGGACGCTGGGCTGGCCAGGCCAGGCAGGAAAATTCATCGAAGGGGATGCCGCTGACGAAACAGGGGCTGTCGGACACAGGAGGCAGTGCTGGAATCGGCAGCGCCGACGAAATCGGCAAAGTCGGCAGAATCGGCAACGTCGGCACAATCGGCAGCAAGGTGCTGACGATGAGTCTGGATGGACGGACTGCATATGACCGGCTGCCCGCAACGAGTCATTCAATTCTCTGCCCTATCAACATAACTCCCGATGTGTTGTTCGCTATCTTAGAAGAAGAGATCTCTTCCTCCCCGGGATGGCCGGGTGCGATTACCCGGCGGCGTCATTCAAATCGCTGCCCTATCGGCTACAACTGCTGATGGGGGATTAGAGGCCTGCCATGGTGGTGAGGGGAGGCGAAGACCGTGAAAGCAAGAGCTTTCCCGGGGCTCCTCCGTTGGCCGCGGCATGCGAGCTGCCGGTTTTCCCGCATTCCGCCAAGAAAACGTCGTGCTTCCCACATGAAATCAATCCAGTAAAACCAGCCATATTTTTGTGAGGCTGCCAGCTGAATTTGGGGTCATTCCGGGCTGGTCACTATTTTTGCGTATTTCCTTGATTTTTAACGGTAGGAAAATAAACAAAAATACTTCCCGGCCACGAAAAAATCCGGGATTATTTCTGGAGGTGGA
>JAAWWB010001127.1:30000-32658 GCA_018804465.1 Populus tomentosa
GAGTCGGCAGAATCGGCAGCCGGTGCTGACGATGAGCCTGGACTGTTTATAGTCCTAGGCTTGTACGAAAAAGACTGGGGGCCTAGGCACACGCTGGGGCAGGGGCAGCGGCAGCGATGCCAACAGTGGGAAAAATCGGCAGCGCGGATTTGTGCAGCTGGAGGCCCGTCGGGGAAAATCGGCAGCGCAGATTTTTTGACGAACATGGGCTGGACGCTGGGCTGTCCAGGCCAGGCAGGAAACATCGTCAAGGAATTGCGCTGGCGAAGCAGGGGCTGTTCAGCCACAGCGGGCAGTGTTGGAATCGGCAGCGCCGACGAAATCGGCAAAGTCGGCAGAATCGGCAGCAGGTGCTGAAGATGAGTCTGGACTGTTTATAGTCCTAGGCTTGACGAAAAAGACTGGGGGCCTAGGCTCACGCTGGGGCAGGGGCAGCGGCAGCGATGCCAACAGTGGGAAAAATCGGCAGCGCGGATTTGTGCAGCTGGAAGCCCGTCGGGGAAAATCGGCAGCGCAGATTTTTTGACGAACATGGGCTGGACGCTGGGCTGTCCAGGCCAGGCAGGAAAAATCGTCAAGGAATTGCGCTGCCGAAGCAGGGGCTGTTCAGGCACAGCGGGCAGTGTTGGAATCGGCAGCGCCGACGAAATCGGCAGAATCGGCAGAATCGGCAGCAGGTGCTGACGATGAGTCTGGACTGTTTATAGTCCTAGGCTTGACGAAAAAGACTGGGGGCCTAGGCACACGCTGGGGCAGGGGCAGCGGCAGCGATGCCAACAGTGGGAAAAATCGGCAGCGCGGATTTGTGCAGCTGGAGGCCCGTCGGGGAAAATCGGCAGCGCAGATTTTTTGACGAACATGGGCTGGACGCTGGGCTGTCCAGGCCAGGCAGGAAACATCGTCAAGGAATTGCGCTGCCGAAGCAGGGGCTGTTCAGGCACAGCGGGCAGTGTTGGAATCGGCAGCGCCGACGAAATCGGCAGAATCGGCAGAATCGGCAGCAGGTGCTGACGATGAGTCTGGACTGTTTATAGTCCTAGGCTTCAAGAAAAAGACTGGGGGCCTAGGCACACGCTGGGGCAGGGGCAGCGGCAGCGATGCCAACAGTGGGAAAAATCGGCAGCGCGGATTTGTGCAGCTGGAAGCCCGTCGGGGAAAATCGGCAGCGCAGATTTTTTGACGAACATGGGCTGGACGCTGGGCTGTCCAGGCCAGGCAGGAAAATCGTCAAGGAATTGCGCTGCCGAAGCAGGGGCTGTTCAGGCACAGCGGGCAGTGTTGGAATCGGCAGCGCCGACGAAATCGGCAGAATCGGCAGAATCGGCAGCAGGTGCTGACGATGAGTCTGGACTGTTTATAGTCCTAGGCTTGACGAAAAAGACTGGGGGCCTAGGCACACGCTGGGGCAGGGGCAGCGGCAGCGATGCCAACAGTGGGAAAAATCGGCAGCGCGGATTTGTGCAGCTGGAGGCCCGTCGGGGAAAATCGGCAGCGCAGATTTTTTGACGACATGGGCTGGACGCTGGGCTGTCCAGGCCAGGCAGGAAAATCGTCAAGGAATTGCGCTGCCGAAGCAGGGGCTGTTCAGGCACAGCGGGCAGTGTTGGAATCGGCAGCGCCGACGAAATCGGCAGAATCGGCAGAATCGGCAGCAGGTGCTGACGATGAGTCTGGACTGTTTATAGTCCTAGGCTTGACGAAAAAGACTGGGGGCCTAGGCACACGCTGGGGCAGGGGCAGCGGCAGCGATGCCAACAGTGGGAAAAATCGGCAGCGCGGATTGTTGCAGCTGGAAGCCCGTCGGGGAAAATCGGCAGCGCAGATTTTTTTGACGAACATGGGCTGGACGCTGGCTGTCCAGGCCAGGCAGGAAACATCGTCAAGGAATTGCGCTGGCGAAGCAGGGGCTGTTCAGCCACAGCGGGCAGTGTTGGAATCGGCAGCGCCGACGAATCGGCAAGTCGGCAGAATCGGCAGCAGGTGCTGAAGATGAGTCTGGACTGTTTATAGTCCTAGGCTTGACGAAAAAGACTGGGGGCCTAGGCTCACGCTGGGGCAGGGGCAAGCGGCAGCGATGCCAACAGTGGGAAAAATCGGCAGCGCGGATTTGTGCAGCTGGAAGCCCGTCGGGGAAAATCGGCAGCGCAAGATTTTTGACGAACATGGGCTGGACGCTGGGCTGTCCAGGGCCAGGGAGGAAACATCGTCAAGGAATTGCGCTGGCGAGCAGGGGCTGTTCAGCCACAGCGGGCAGTGTTGGAATCGGCAGCGCCGACGAAATCGGCAGAGTCGGCAGAATCGGCAGCCGGGTGCTGACGATGAGCCTGGACTGTTTAGAGTCCTAGGCTTGACGAAAAAGACTGGGGGCCTAGGCACACGCTGGGGCAGGGGCAGCGGCAGCGATTGCCAACAGTGGAAAAATCGGCAGCGCGGATTTGTGCAGCTGGAGGCCCGTCGGTGAAAATCGGCAGCGCAGATTTTTTGACGAACATGGGCTGGACGCTGGGCTGGCCAGGCCAGGCAGGAAAATTCGTCGAGGAATGCGCTGACGAAACAGGGGCTGTTCGGACACAGGGGGCAGTGCTGGAATCGGCAGCGCCGACGAAATCGGCAAAATCGGCAGAATCGGCAGCAGGTGCTGACGATGAGTCTGGACTA
>JAAWWB010001126.1:0-24397 GCA_018804465.1 Populus tomentosa
CATCTTCCAAGTATCAGAAACAGAGATTCTACGAACTTTTTTAAAAACATTATTTTATAATTTTAAAACATTGAAACTATTATTCAAGTATCTGAAACAGAGATCGCACTTACTTTTTTATAAATTTTATTTTTATAATTTTAAAACTTTTAAATTATCTTTCACGTGTCAGAAACAGAGATCCTCCTTACTTTTTTTAAAAAATTGTTTGTAGAACTTTAAAATAATTAAACCATCTTTCAAGTATCACAAACTGAGATCCTCCGTACTTTTTTTAAAGAATTATTTTTTTAATTTTAAAACATTTAAATCATCTTCCAAGTATCAGAAACAGAGATTCTACTTACTTTTTTTAAAAAATTATTTTATAATTTTAAAACATTGAAACTATTATTCAAGTATCTGAAACAGAGATCCCACATACTTTTTTATAAAATTTATTTTTATAATTTTAAAACTTTTAAATTATCTTTCATGTATCAGAAACAGAGATCCTGCTTACTTTTTAAAACAATTTGTTTGTAGAACTTTAAAATAATTAAACCATCTTTCAAGTATCAGAAACTGAGAACCTGCATACTATTTTTAAAGAATTATTTTTTTAATTTTAAAACAATTAAATCATCTTCCAAGTATCAGAAACAGAGATTCTACTTACTTTTTTTAAAAAATTATTTTATAATTTTAAAACATTGAAACTATTATTCAAGTATCTGAAACAGAGATCCCACATACTTTTTTATAAAATTTATTTTTATAATTTTCAAACTTTTAAATTATCTTTCATGTATCAGAAACAGAGATCCTGCTTACTTTTTAAAACAATTTGTTTGTAGAACTTTAAAATAATTAAACCATCTTTCAAGTATCAGAAACTGAGAACCTGCATACTATTTTTAAAGAATTATTTTTTTAATTTTAAAACATTTAAATTATCTTCCAAGTATCAGAAACAGAGATTCTACTTATTTTTTTAATAAATTATTTTATAATTTTAAAACATTGAAACTATTATTCCAGTATCTGAAACAGAGATCCCACATACTTTTTTATAAAATTTATTTTTATGATTTTACAAATTTTAAATTATCTTTCACGTATCAGAAACAGAGATCCTGCTTACTTTTTAAAAAAAATTGTTTGTAGAACTTTAAAATAATTAAACCATCTTTCAAGTATCACAAACTGAGATCCTGCTTACTTTTTTTAAAGAATTATTTTTTTAATTCTAAAACATTTAAATCATCTTCCAAGTATCAGAAACAGAGATTCTACTTATTTTTTTAATAAATTATTTTTATAATTTTAAAACATTGAAACTATTATTCAAGTATCTGAAACAGAGATCCCACATACTTTTTTATAAAATTTATTTTTATAATTTTCAAACTTTTAAATTATCTTTCATGTATTAGAAACAGAGATCCTGCTTACTTTTTAAAACAATTTGTTTGTAGAACTTTAAAATAATTAAACCATCTTTCAAGTATCAGAAACTGAGATCCTGCTTACTTTTTTTAAAGAATTATTTTTTTAATTTTAAAACATTTAAATCATCTTCCAAGTATCAGAAACAGAGATTCTACTTACTTTTTTAAAAAAATTATTTTATAATTTTAAAACATTGAAACTATTATTCAAGTATCTGAAACAGAGATCCCACATACTTTTTTATAAAATTTATTTTTATAATTTTAAAACTTTTAAATTATCTTTCACGTATCAGAAACAGAGATCCTGCTTACTTTTTAAAAAAATTTGTTTGTAGAACTTTAAAATAATTAAACCATCTTTCAAGTATCAGAAACTGAGATCCTGCTTACTTTTTTCAAAGAATTATTTTTTTAATTTTAAAACATTTAAATCATCTTCCAAGTATCAGAAACAGAGATTCTACTTACTTTTTTAAAAAAATTATTTTATAATTGTAAAACATTGAAACTATTATTCAAGTATCTGAAACAGAGATCCCACATACTTTTTTATAAAATTTATTTTTATAATTTTAAAACTTTTAAATTATCTTTCACGTATCAGAAACAGAGATCCTGCTTACTTTTTAAAAAAATTTGTTTGTAGAACTTTAAAATAATTAAATCATCTTCCAAGTATCAGAAACAGAGATTCTACTTATTTTTTTAATAAATTATTTTTATAATTTTAAAATATTGAAACTATTATTCAAGTATCTGAAACAGAGATCCCACATAATTTTTTATAAAATTTATTTTTATAATTTTCAAACTTTTAAATTATCTTTCATGTATTCGAAACAGAGATCCTGCTTACTTTTTAAAACAATTTGTTTGTAGAACTTTAAAATAATTAAACCATCTTTCCAGTATCAGAAACTGAGAACCTGCATACTATTTTTAAAGAATTATTTTTTTAATTTTAAAACATTTAAATCATCTTCCAAGTATCAGAAACAGAGATTCTACTTACTTTTTTTAAAAAATTATTTTATAATTTTAAAACATTGAAACTATTATTCAAGTATCTGAAACAGAGATCCCACATACTTTTTTATAAAATTTATTTTTATGATTTTACAAATTTTAAATTATCTTTCACGTATCAGAAACAAAGATCCTGCTTACTTTTTAAAAAAATTTGTTTGTAGAACTTTAAAATAATTAAACCATCTTTCAAGTATCACAAACTGAGATTCTGCTCACTTTTTTTAAAGAATTATTTTTTTAATTCTAAAACATTTAAATCATCTTCCAAGTATCAGAAACAGAGATTCTACTTATTTTTTTAATAAATTATTTTTATAATTTTAAAACATTGAAACTATTATTCAAGTATCTGAAACAGAGATCCCACATACTTTTTTATAAAATTTATTTTTATAATTTTAAAACTTTTAAATTATCTTTCACGTATCAGAAACAGAGATCCTGCTTACTTTTTAAAACAATTTGTTTGTAGAACTTTAAAATAATTAAACCATCTTTCAAGTATCAGAAACTGAGAACCTGCATACTATTTTTAAAGAATTATTTTTTTAATTTTAAAACATTTAAATCATCTTCCAAGTATCAGAAACAGAGATTCTACTTACTTTTTTAAAAAAATTATTTTATAATTTTAAAACATTGAAACTATTATTCAAGTATCTGAAACAGAGATCCCTCATACTTTTTTATAAAATTTATTTTTATGATTTTACAAATTTTAAATTATCTTTCACGTATCAGAAACAGAGATCCTGCTTACTTTTTAAAAAAAAATTGTTTGTAGAACTTTAAAATAATTAAACCATCTTTCAAGTATCACAAACTGAGATCCTGCTCACTTTTTTTAAAGAATTATTTTTTTAATTCTAAAACATTTAAATCATCTTCCAAGTATCAGAAACAGAGATTCTACTTATTTTTTTAATAAATTATTTTTATAATTTTAAAACATTGAAACTATTATTCAAGTATCTGAAACAGAGATCCCACATACTTTTTTATAAAATTTATTTTTATAATTTTCAAACTTTTAAATTATCTTTCACGTATCAGAAACAGAGATCCTGCTTACTATTTAAAAAAATTTGTTTGTAGAACTTTAAAATAATTAAACCATCTTTCAAGTATCAGAATCTGAGATCCTGCTTACTTTTTTTAAAGAATTATTTTCTTAATTTTAAAACATTTAAATCATCTTTCAAGTATCAGAAACAGAGATTCTCCTTATTTTTTTAATAAATTATTTTATAATTTTAAAACATTGAAACTATTATTCAAGTATCTGAAACAGAGATCCCACATACTTTTTTATAAAATTTATTTTTATAATTTTCAAACTTTTAAATTATCTTTCACGTATCAGAAACAGAGATCCTGCTTACTTTTTAAAAAAATTTGTTTGTAGAACTTTAAAATAATTAAACCATCTTTCAAGTATCAGAATCTGAGATCCTGCTTACTTTTTTTAAAGAATTATTTTCTTAATTTTAAAACATTTAAATCATCTTTCAAGTATCAGAAACAGAGATTCTACTTATTTTTTTAATAAATTATTTTATAATTTTAAAACATTGAAACTATTATTCAAGTATCTGAAACAGAGATCCCACATACTTTTTTATAAAATTTATTTTTATAATTTTAAAACTTTTAAATTATCTTTCACGTATCAGAAACAGAGATCCTGCTTACTTTTTAAAAAAATTTGTTTGTAGAACTTTAAAATAATTAAATCATCTTCCAAGTATCAGAAACAGAGATTCTACTTATTTTTATAATTTTAAAATATTGAAACTATTATTCAAGTATCTGAAACAGAGATCCCACATAATTTTTTATAAAATTTATTTTTATAATTTTCAAACTTTTAAATTATCTTTCATGTATCAGAAACAGAGATCCTGCTTACTTTTTAAAACAATTTGTTTGTAGAACTTTAAAATAATTAAACCATCTTTCAAGTATCAGAAACTGAGAACCTGCATACTATTTTTAAAGAATTATTTTTTTAATTTTAAAACATTTAAATCATCTTCCAAGTATCAGAAACAGAGATTCTACTTACTTTTTTTTTTAAAAATTTATAATTTTAAAACATTGAAACTATTATTCAAGTATCTGAAACAGAGATCCCACATACTTTTTTATAAAATTTATTTTTATGATTTTACTAATTTTAAATTATCTTTCACGTATCAGAAACAGAGATCCTGCTTACTTTTTAAAAAAATTTGTTTGTAGAACTTTAAAATAATTAAACCATCTTTCAAGTATCACAAACTGAGATCCTGCTTACTTTTTTTAAAGAATTATTTTTTTAATTCTAAAACATTTAAATCATCTTACAAGTATCAGAAACAGAGATTCTACTTACTTTTTAAAAAAAATTATTTTACAATTTTAAAACATTGAAACTATTATTCAAGTATCTGAAACAGTGATCCCACATACTTTTTTATAAAATTTATTTTTATAATTTTAAAACTTTTAAATTATCTTTCACGTATCAGAAACAGAGATCCTGCTTACTTTTTAAAAAAATTTGTTTGTAGAACTTTAAAATAATTAAACCATCTTTCAAGTATCAGAAACTGAGATCCTGCTTACTTTTTTTAAAGAATTATTTTTTTAATTTTAAAACATTTAAATCATCTTTCAAGTATCAGAAACAGAGATTCTACTTATTTTTTTAATAAATTATTTTATAATTTTAAAACATTGAAACTATTATTCAAGTATCTGAAACAGAGATCCCACATACTTTTTTATAAAATTTATTTTTATAATTTTAAAACTTTTAAATTATCTTTCACGTATCAGAAACAGAGATCCTGCTTACTTTTTAAAAAAATTTGTTTGTAGAATTTTAAAATAATTAAATCATCTTCCAAGTATCAGAAACAGAGATTCTACTTATGTTTTTAATAAATTAGTTTTATAATTTTAAAATATTGAAACTATTATTCAAGTATCTGAAACAGAGATCCCACTTACTTTTTTATAAAATTTATTTTTATGATTTTAAAACTTTTAAATTATCTTTCACGTATCAGAAACAGAGATCCTGCTTACTTTTTAAAAAAATTTGTTTGTAGAACTTTAAAATAATTAAACCATCTTTCAAGTATCAGAAACTGAGAACCTGCATACTATTTTTAAAGAATTATTTTTTTAATTTTAAAACATTTAAATCATCTTCCAAGTATCAGAAAAAGAGATTCTACTTACTTTTTTTTTTTTTAAATTTATAATTTTAAAACATTGAAACTATTATTCAAGTATCTGAAACAGAGATCCCACATACTTTTTTATAAAATTTATTTTTATAATTTTAAAACTTTTAAATTATCTTTCACGTATCAGAAACAGAGATACTGCTTACTTTTTAAAACAATTTGTTTGTAGAACTTTAAAATAATTAAACCATCTTTCAAGTATCAGAAACTGAGAACCTGCATACTATTTTTAAAGAATTATTTTTTTAATTGTAAAACATTTAAATCATCTTCCAAGTATCAGAAACAGAGATTCTACTTACTTTTTTAAAAAAATTATTTTATAATTTTAAAACATTGAAACTATTATTCAAGTATCTGAAACAGAGATCCCACATACTTTTTTATAAAATTTATTTTTATAATTTTAAAACTTTTAAATTATCTTTCACGTATCAGAAACAGAGATCCTGCTTACTTTTTAAAAAAATTTGTTTGTAGAATTTTAAAATAATTAAATCATCTTCCAAGTATCAGAAACAGAGATTCTACTTATGTTTTTAATAAATTAGTTTTATAATTTTAAAATATTGAAACTATTATTCAAGTATCTGAAAGAGAGATCCCACATACTTTTTTATAAAATTTATTTTTATGATTTTAAAACTTTTAAATTATCTTTCATGTATCAGAAACAGAGATCCTGCTTACTTTTTAAAACAATTTGTTTGTAGAACTTTAAAATAATTAAACCATCTTTCAAGTATCAGAAACTGAGAACCTGCATACTATTTTTAAAGAATTATTTTTTTAATTTTAAAACATTTAAATCATCTTCCAAGTATCAGAAAAAGAGATTCTACTTACTTTTTTTTTTTTTAAATTTATAATTTTAAAACATTGAAACTATTATTCAAGTATCTGAAACAGAGATCCCACATACTTTTTTATAAAATTTATTTTTATGATTTTACTAATTTTAAATTATCTTTCACGTATCAGAAACAGAGATCCTGCTTACTTTTTAAAAAAATTTGTTTGTAGAACTTTAAAATAATTAAAACATCTTTCAAGTATCACAAACTGAGATCCTGCTCACTTTTTTTAAAGAATTATTTTTTTAATTCTAAAACATTTAAATCATCTTACAAGTATCAGAAACAGAGATTCTACTTACTTTTTAAAAAAAATTATTTTACAATTTTAAAACATTGAAACTATTATTCAAGTATCTGAAACAGTGATCCCACATACTTTTTAATAAAATTTATTTTTATAATTTTAAAACTTTTAAATTATCTTTCACGTATCAGAAACAGAGATCCTGCTTACTTTTTAAAAAAATTTGTTTGTAGAACTTTAAAATAATTAAACCATCTTTCAAGTATCAGAAACTGAGATCCTGCTTACTTTTTTTAAAGAATTATTTTCTTAATTTTAAAACATTTAAATCATCTTTCAAGTATCAGAAACAGAGATTCTCCTTATTTTTTTAATAAATTATTTTATAATTTTAAAACATTGAAACTATTATTCAAGTATCTGAAACAGAGATCCCACATACTTTTTTATAAAATTTATTTTTATAATTTTCAAACTTTTAAAGTATCTTTCACGTATCAGAAACAGAGATCCTGCTTACTTTTTAAAAACATTTGTTTGTAGAACTTTAAAATAATTAAACCAACTTTCAAGTATCACAAACTGAGATCCAGCTCACTTTTTTTAAAGAATTATTTTTTTAATTCTAAAACATTTAAATCATCTTCCAAGTATCAGAAACAGAGATTCTACTTACTTTTTTTAATAAATTAGTTTTATAATTTTAAAATATTGAAACTATTATTCAAGTATATGAAAGAGAGATCCCACATAATTTTTTATAAAATTTATTTTTATAATTTTCAAACTTTTAAATTATCTTTCAGGTATTCGAAACAGAGATCCTGCTTACTTTTTAAAACAATTTGTTTGTAGAACTTTAAAATAATTAAACCATCTTTCAAGTATCAGAAACTGAGAACCTGCATACTATTTTTAAAGAATTATTTTTTTAATTTTAAAACATTTAAATCATCTTCCAAGTATCAGAAACATAGATTCTACTTACTTTTTTTTTAAAAAAAATTTATAATTTTAAAATATTGAAACTATTATTCAAGTATCTGAAACAGAGATCCCACATAATTTTTTATAAAATTTATTTTTATAATTTTCAAACTTTTAAATTATCTTTCAGGTATTCGAAACAGAGATCCTGCTTACTTTTTAAAACAATTTGTTTGTAGAACTTTAAAATAATTAAACCATCTTTCAAGTATCAGAAACTGAGAACCTGCATACTATTTTTAAAGAATTATTTTTTTAATTTTAAAACATTTAAATCATCTTCCAAGTATCAGAAACAGAGATTCTACTTACTTTTTTTTAAAAAAAAATTTATAATTTTAAAATATTGAAACTATTATTCAAGTATCTGAAACAGAGATCCCACAATTTTTTATAAAATTTATTTTTATAATTTTCAAACTTTTAAATTATCTTTCATGTATTCGAAACAGAGATCCTGCTTACTTTTTAAAACAATTTGTTTGTAGAACTTTAAAATAATTAAACCATCTTTCAAGTATCACAAACTGAGATCCTGTTCACTTTTTTTAAAGAATTATTTTTTTAATTCTAAAACATTTAAATCATCTTCCAAGTATCAGAAACAGAGATTCTACTTACTTTTTTTTAAAAACAAATTTATAATTTTAAAATATTTAAACTATTATTCAAGTATCTGAAACAGAGATCCCACATAATTTTTTATAAAATTTATTTTTATAATTTTCAAACTTTTAAATTATCTTTCATGTATTCGAAACAGAGATCATGCTTACTTTTTAAAACAATTTGTTTGTAGAACTTTAAAATAATTAAACCATCTTTCAAGTATCAGAAACTGAGATCCATCTCACTATTTTTAAAGAATTATTTTTTTAATTTTAAAACATTTAAATCATCTTCCAAGTATCAGAAACAGAGATTCTACTTACTTTTTTTTTAAAAAAAATTTATAATTTTAAAATATTGAAACTATTATTCAAGTATCTGAAACAGAGATCCCACAATTTTTTATAAAATTTATTTTTATAATTTTCAAACTTTTAAATTATCTTTCATGTATTCGAAACAGAGATCCTGCTTACTTTTTAAAACAATTTGTTTGTAGAACTTTAAAATAATTAAACCATCTTTCAAGTATCACAAACTGAGATCCTGTTCACTTTTTTTAAAGAATTATTTTTTTAATTCTAAAACATTTAAATCATCTTCCAAGTATCAGAAACAGAGATTCTACTTACTTTTTTTTAAAAAAAAATTTATAATTTTAAAATATTGAAACTATTATTCAAGTATCTGAAACAGAGATCCCACATAATTTTTTATAAAATTTATTTTTATAATTTTCAAACTTTTAAATTATCTTTCATGTATTCGAAACAGAGATCCTGCTTACTTTTTAAAACAATTTGTTTGTAGAACTTTAAAATAATTAAACCATCTTTCAAGTATCACAAACTGAGATCCATCTCACTATTTTTAAAGAATTATTTTTTTAATTTTAAAACATTTAAATCATCTTCCAAGTATCAGAAACAGAGATTCTACTTACTTTTTTTTTTAAAAAAATTTATAATTTTAAAATATTGAAACTATTATTCAAGTATCTGAAACAGAGATCCCACAATTTTTTATAAAATTTATTTTTATAATTTTCAAACTTTTAAATTATCTTTCATGTATTCGAAACAGAGATCCTGCTTACTTTTTAAAACAATTTGTTTGTAGAACTTTAAAATAATTAAACCATCTTTCAAGTATCACAAACTGAGATCCTGCTTACTTTTTTTAAAGAATTATTTTTTTAATTTTAAAACATTTAAATCATCTTCCAAGTATCAGAAACAGAGATTCTACTTACTGTTTTTTAAAAAAAATTTTATAATTTTAAAATATTGAAACTATTATTCAAGTATCTGAAACAGAGATCCCACTTACTTTTTTATAAAATTTATTTTTATAATTTTAAAACTTTTAAATTATCTTTCACGTGTCAGAAACAGAGATCCTGCTTACTTTTTAAAAAAATTTGATTGTAGAACTTTAAAATAATTAAACCATCTTTCAAGTATCACAAACTGAGATCCTTCTTACAATTTTTAAAGAATTATTTTTTTAATTTTAAAACATTTAAATCATCTTCCAAGTATCAGAAACAGAGATTCTACTTACTGTTTTTAAAAAATTATTTTATAATTTTAAAATATTGAAACTATTATTCAAGTATCTGAAACAGAGATCCCACTTACTTTTTTATAAAATTTATTTTTATAATTTTAAAACTTTTAAATTATCTTTCACGTATCAGAAACAGAGATCCTGCTTACTTTTTAAAAAAATTTGTTTGTAGAACTTTAAAATAATTAAACCATCTTTCAAGTATCAGAAACTGAGATCCATCTCACTATTTTTAAAGAATTATTTTTTTAATTTTAAAACATTTAAATCATCTTCCAAGTATCAGAAACAGAGATTCTACTTACTTTTTTTAAAAAAAAAATTTATAATTTTAAAATATTGAAACTATTATTCAAGTATCTGAAACAGAGATCCCACAATTTTTTATAAAATTTATTTTTATAATTTTCAAACTTTTAAATTATCTTTCATGTATTCGAAACAGAGATCCTGCTTACTTTTTAAAACAATTTGTTTGTAGAACTTTAAAATAATTAAACCATCTTTCAAGTATCACAAACTGAGATCCTGTTCACTTTTTTTAAAGAATTATTTTTTTAATTCTAAAACATTTAAATCATCTTCCAAGTATCAGAAACAGAGATTCTACTTACTTTTTTTAAAAAAAAATTTCATAATTTTAAAATATTGAAACTATTATTCAAGTATCTGAAACAGAGATCCCACATAATTTTTTATAAAATTTATTTTTATAATTTTCAAACTTTTAAATTATCTTTCATGTATTCGAAACAGAGATCCTGCTTACTTTTTAAAACAATTTGTTTGTAGAACTTTAAAATAATTAAACCATCTTTCAAGTATCACAAACTGAGATCCATCTCACTTTTTTTAAAGAATTATTTTTTTAATTCTAAAACATTTAAATCATCTTCCAAGTATCAGAAACAGAGATTCTACTTACTTTTTTTTTAAAAAAAATTTATAATTTTAAAATATTGAAACTATTATTCAAGTATCTGAAACAGAGATCCCACAATTTTTTATAAAATTTATTTTTATAATTTTCAAACTTTTAAATTAGCTTTCATGTATTCGAAACAGAGATCCTGCTTACTTTTTAAAACAATTTGTTTGTAGAACTTTAAAATAATTAAACCAACTTTCAAGTATCACAAACTGAGATCCAGCTCACTTTTTTTAAAGAATTATTTTTTTAATTCTAAAACATTTAAATCATCTTCCAAGTATCAGAAACAGAGATTCTACTTACTTTTTTTAATAAATTAGTTTTATAATTTTAAAATATTGAAACTATTATTCAAGTATCTGAAAGAGAGATCCCACATAATTTTTTATAAAATTTATTTTTATAATTTTCAAACTTTTAAATTATCTTTCATGTATTCGAAACAGAGATCCTGCTTACTTTTTAAAACAATTTGTTTGAAGAACTTTAAAATAATTAAACCATCTTTCAAGTATCAGAAACTGAGAACCTGCATACTATTTTTAAAGAATTATTTTTTTAATTTTAAAACATTTAAATCATCTTCCAAGTATCAGAAACAGAGATTCTACTTACTTTTTTTAAAAAAAAAATTTATAATTTTAAAATATTGAAACTATTATTCAAGTATCTGAAACAGAGATCCCACATAACTTTTTATAAAATTTATTTTTATAATTTTCAAACTTTTAAATTATCTTTCATTTATTCGAAACAGAGATCCTGCTTACTTTTTAAAACAATTTGTTTGTAGAACTTTAAAATAATTAAACCATCTTTCAAGTATCACAAACTGAGATCCTGCTCACTTTTTTTAAAGAATTATTTTTTTAATTCTAAAACATTTAAATCATCTTCCAAGTATCAGAAACAGAGATTCTACTTACTTTTTTTAATAAATTAGTTTTATAATTTTAAAATATTGAAACTATTATTCAAGTATCTGAAAGAGAGATCCCACATAATTTTTTATAAAATTTATTTTTATAATTTTCAAACTTTTAAATTATCTTTCATGTATTCGAAACAGAGATCCTGCTTACTTTTTAAAACAATTTGTTTGTAGAACTTTAAAATAATTAAACCATCTTTCAAGTATCAGAAACTGAGAACCTGCATACTATTTTTAAAGAATTATTTTTTTAATTTTAAAACATTTAAATCATCTTCCAAGTATCAGAAACAGAGATTCTACTTACTTTTTTTTAAAAAAAATTTTATAATTTTAAAACATTGAAACTATTATTCAAGTATCTGAAACAAAGATCCCACATACTTTTTTATAAAATTTATTTTTATGATTTTACTAATTTTAAATTATCTTTCACGTATCAGAAACAGAGATCCTGCTTACTTTTTAAAAAAATTTGTTTGTAGAACTTTAAAATAATTAAACCATCTTTCAAGTATCACAAACTGAGATCCTGCTCACTTTTTTTAAAGAATTATTTTTTTAATTCTAAAACATTTAAATCATCTTCCAAGTATCAGAAACAGAGATTCTACTTATTTTTTTAATAAATTATTTTTATAATTTTAAAACATTGAAACTATTATTCAAGTATCTGAAAGAGAGATCCCACATAATTTTTTATAAAATTTATTTTTATAATTTTCAAACTTTTAAATTATCTTTCAGGTATTCGAAACAGAGATCCTGCTTACTTTTTAAAACAATTTGTTTGTAGAACTTTAAAATAATTAAACCATCTTTCAAGTATCAGAAACTGAGAACCTGCATACTATTTTTAAAGAATTATTTTTTTAATTTTAAAACATTTAAATCATCTTCCAAGTATCAGAAACAGAGATTCTACTTATTTTTTTAATAAATTATTTTATAATTTTAAAACATTGAAACTATTATTCAAGTATCTGAAACAGAGATCCCACATACTTTTTTATAAAATTTATTTTTATGATTTTAAAACTTTTAAATTATCTTTCACGTATCAGAAACAGAGATCCTGCTTACTTTTTAAAAAAATTTGTTTGTAGAACTTTAAAATAATTAAATCATCTTTCAAGTATCAGAAACAGAGATTCTACTTATTTTTTTAATAAATTATTTTTATAATTGTAAAATATTGAAACTATTATTTAAGTATCTGAAACAGAGATCCCACATAATTTTTTATAAAATTTATTTTTATAATTTTCAAACTTTTAAATTATCTTTCATGTATTCGAAACAGAGATCCTGCTTACTTTTTAAAAAAATTTGTTTGTAGAACTTTAAAATAATTAAACCATCTTTCAAGTATCACAAACTGAGATCCTACTTACTTTTTTTAAAGAATTATTTTTTTAATTTTAAAACATTTAAATCATCTTCCAAGTATCAGAAACAGAGATTCTACTTACTTTTTTAAAAAAATTATTTTATAATTTTAAACCATTGAAACTATTATTCAAGTATCTGAAACAGAGATCCCACATACTTTTTTATAAAATTTATTTTTATAATTTTCAAACTTTTAAATTATCTTTCATGTATCAGAAACAGAGATCCTGCTTACTTTTTAAAACAATTTGTTTGTAGAACTTTAAAATAATTAAACCATCTTTCAAGTATCAGAAACTGAGAACCTGCATACTATTTTTAAAGAATTATTTTTTTAATTGTAAAACATTTAAATTATCTTCCAAGTATCAGAAACAGAGATTCTACTTACTTTTTTTAAAAAAAAAATTTATAATTTTAAAACATTGAAACTATTATTCAAGTATCTGAAACAGAGATCCCACATACTTTTTTATAAAATTTATTTTTATGATTTTACTAATTTTAAATTATCTTTCACGTATCAGAAACAGAGATCCTGCTTACTTTTTAAAAAAATTTGTTTGTAGAACTTTAAAATAATTAAACCATCTTTCAAGTATCACAAACTGAGATCCTGCTTACTTTTTTTAAAGAATTATTTTTTTAATTCTAAAACATTTAAATCATCTTACAAGTATCAGAAACAGAGATTCTACTTACTTTTTTAAAAAAATTATTTTATAATTTTAAAACATTGAAACTATTATTCAAGTATCTGAAACAGAGATCCCACATACTTTTTTATAAAATTTATTTTTATAATTTTAAAACTTTTAAATTATCTTTCACGTATCAGAAACAGAGATCCTGCTTACTTTTTAAAAAAATTTGTTTGTAGAACTTTAAAATAATTAAACCATCTTTCAAGTATCAGAAACTGAGATCCTGCTAACTTTTTTTAAAGAATTATTTTTTTAATTTTAAAACATTTAAATCATCTTCCAAGTATCAGAAACAGAGATTCTACTTATTTTTTTAATAAATTATTTTTATAATTTTAAAATATTGAAACTATTATTTAAGTATCTGAAACAGAGATCCCACATAATTTTTTATAAAATTTATTTTTATAATTTTCAAACTTTTAAATTATCTTTCATGTATTCGAAACAGAGATCCTGCTTACTTTTTAAAACAATTTGTTTGTAGAACTTTAAAATAATTAAACCATCTTTCAAGTATCACAAACTGAGATCCTGCTCACTTTTTTTAAAGAATTATTTTTTTAATTCTAAAACATTTAAATCATCTTCGAAGTATCAGAAACAGAGATTCTACTTACTTTTTTTAATAAATTAGTTTTATAATTTTAAAATATTGAAACTATTATTCAAGTATCTGAAAGAGAGATCCCACATAATTTTTTATAAAATTTATTTTTATAATTTTCAAACTTTTAAATTATCTTTCATGTATTCGAAACAGAGATCCTGCTTACTTTTTAAAACAATTTGTTTGTAGAACTTTAAAATAATTAAACCATCTTTCAAGTATCAGAAACTGAGAACCTGCATACTATTTTTAAAGAATTATTTTTTTAATTTTAAAACATTTAAATCATCTTCCAAGTATCAGAAACAGAGATTCTACTTACTTTTTTTAAAAAAAAAATTTATAATTTTAAAACATTGAAACTATTATTCAAGTATCTGAAACAGAGATCCCACATACTTTTTTATAAAATTTATTTTTATAATTTTCAAACTTTTAAATTATCTTTCATGTATTCGAAACAGAGATCCTGCTTACTTTTTAAAACAATTTGTTTGTAGAACTTTAAAATAATTAAACCATCTTTCAAGTATCACAAACTGAGATCCATCTCACTTTTTTTAAAGAATTATTTTTTTAATTCTAAAACATTTAAATCATCTTCCAAGTATCAGAAACAGAGATTCTACTTACTTTTTTTTAAAAAAAAATTTATAATTTTAAAATATTGAAACTATTATTCAAGTATCTGAAACAGAGATCCCACAATTTTTTATAAAATTTATTTTTATAATTTTCAAACTTTTAAATTATCTTTCATGTATTCGAAACAGAGATCCTGCTTACTTTTTAAAACAATTTGTTTGTAGAACTTTAAAATAATTAAACCAACTTTCAAGTATCACAAACTGAGATCCAGCTCACTTTTTTTAAAGAATTATTTTTTTAATTCTAAAACATTTAAATCATCTTCCAAGTATCAGAAACAGAGATTCTACTTACTTTTTTTAATAAATTAGTTTTATAATTTTAAAATATTGAAACTATTATTCAAGTATCTGAAAGAGAGATCCCACATAATTTTTTATAAAATTTATTTTTATAATTTTCAAACTTTTAAATTATCTTTCATGTATTCGAAACAGAGATCCTGCTTACTTTTTAAAACAATTTGTTTGAAGAACTTTAAAATAATTAAACCATCTTTCAAGTATCAGAAACTGAGAACCTGCATACTATTTTTAAAGAATTATTTTTTTAATTTTAAAACATTTAAATCATCTTCCAACTATCAGAAACAGAGATTCTACTTACTTTTTTTTTAAAAAAAATTTATAATTTTAAAATATTGAAACTATTATTCAAGTATCTGAAACAGAGATCCCACATAATTTTTTATAAAATTTATTTTTATAATTTTCAAACTTTTAAATTATCTTTCATGTATTCGAAACAGAGATCCTGCTTACTTTTTAAAACAATTTGTTTGTAGAACTTTAAAATAATTAAACCATCTTTCAAGTATCACAAACTGAGATCCATCTCACTTTTTTTAAAGAATTATTTTTTTAATTCTAAAACATTTAAATCATCTTCCAAGTATCAGAAACAGAGATTCTACTTACTTTTTTTAAAAAAAAAATTTATAATTTTAAAATATTGAAACTATTATTCAAGTATCTGAAACAGAGATCCCACAATTTTTTATAAAATTTATTTTTATAATTTTCAAACTTTTAAATTATCTTTCATGTATTCGAAACAGAGATCCTGCTTACTTTTTAAAACAATTTGTTTGTAGAACTTTAAAATAATTAAACCAACTTTCAAGTATCACAAACTGAGATCCAGCTCACTTTTTTTAAAGAATTATTTTTTTAATTCTAAAACATTTAAATTATCTTCCAAGTATCAGAAACAGAGATTCTACTTACTTTTTTTAAAAAATTAGTTTTATAATTTTAAAATATTGAAACTATTATTCAAGTATCTGAAAGAGAGATCCCACATAATTTTTTATAAAATTTATTTTTATAATTTTCAAACTTTTAAATTATCTTTCATGTATTCGAAACAGAGATCCTGCTTACTTTTTAAAACAATTTGTTTGTAGAACTTTAAAATAATTAAACCATCTTTCAAGTATCAGAAACTGAGAACCTGCATACTATTTTTAAAGAATTATTTTTTTAATTTTAAAACATTTAAATCATCTTCCAAGTATCAGAAACAGAGATTCTACTTACTTTTTTTTAAAAAAAAATTTATAATTTTAAAACATTGAAACTATTATTCAAGTATCTGAAACAAAGATCCCACATACTTTTTTATAAAATTTATTTTTATGATTTTACTAATTTTAAATTATCTTTCACGTATCAGAAACAGAGATCCTGCTTACTTTTTAAAAAAATTTGTTTGTAGAACTTTAAAATAATTAAACCATCTTTCAAGTATCACAAACTGAGATCCTGCTCACTTTTTTTAAAGAATTATTTTTTTAATTCTAAAACATTTAAATCATCTTCCAAGTATCAGAAACAGAGATTCTACTTATTTTTTTAATAAATTATTTTTATAATTTTAAAACATTGAAACTATTATTCAAGTATCTGAAAGAGAGATCCCACATAATTTTTTATAAAATTTATTTTTATAATTTTCAAACTTTTAAATTATCTTTCAGGTATTCGAAACAGAGATCCTGCTTACTTTTTAAAACAATTTGTTTGTAGAACTTTAAAATAATTAAACCATCTTTCAAGTATAAGAAACTGAGAACCTGCATACTATTTTTAAAGAATTATTTTTTTAATTTTAAAACATTTAAATCATCTTCCAAGTATCAGAAACAGAGATTCTACTTATTTTTTTAATAAATTATTTTATAATTTTAAAACATTGAAACTATTATTCAAGTATCTGAAACAGAGATCCCACATACTTTTTTATAAAATTTATTTTTATGATTTTAAAACTTTTAAATTATCTTTCACGTATCAGAAACAGAGATCCTGCTTACTTTTTAAAAAAATTTGTTTGTAGAACTTTAAAATAATTAAATCATCTTCCAAGTATCAGAAACAGAGATTCTACTTATTTTTTTAATAAATTATTTTTATAATTGTAAAATATTGAAACTATTATTTAAGTATCTGAAACAGAGATCCCACATAATTTTTTATAAAATTTATTTTTATAATTTTCAAACTTTTAAATTATCTTTCATGTATTCGAAACAGAGATCCTGCTTACTTTTTAAAACAATTTGTTTGTAGAACTTTAAAATAATTAAACCATCTTTCAAGTATCAGAAACTGAGAACCTGCATACTATTTTTAAAGAATTATTTTTTTAATTTTAAAACATTTAAATCATCTTCCAAGTATCAGAAACAGAGATTCTACTTACTTTTTTTAAAAAAATATTTTATAATTTTAAAACATTGAAACTATTATTCAAGTATCTGAAACAGAGATCCCACATACTTTTTTATAAAATTTATTTTTATAATTTTAAAACTTTTAAATTATCTTTCACGTATCAGAAACAGAGATCCTGCTTACTTTTTAAAAAAATTTGTTTGTAGAACTTTAAAATAATTAAACCATCTTTCAAGTATCAGAAACTGAGATCCTGCTAACTTTTTTTAAAGAATTATTTTTTTAATTTTAAAACATTTAAATCATCTTCCAAGTATCAGAAACAGAGATTCTACTTACTTTTTTAAAAAAATTATTTTATAATTTTAAAACATTGAAACTATTATTCAAGTATCTGAAACAGAGATCCCACATACTTTTTTATAAAATTTATTTTTATAATTTTCAAACTTTTAAATTATCTTTCATGTATCAGAAACAGAGATCCTGCTTACTTTTTAAAACAATTTGTTTGTAGAACTTTAAAATAATTAAACCATCTTTCAAGTATCAGAAACTGAGAACCTGCATACTATTTTTAAAGAATTATTTTTTTAATTTTAAAACATTTAAATCATCTTCCAAGTATCAGAAACAGAGATTCTACTTACTTTTTTAAAAAAATTATTTTATAATTTTAAAACATTGAAACTATTATTCAAGTATCTGAAACAGAGATCCCACATACTTTTTTATAAAATTTATTTTTATAATTTTAAAACTTTTAAATTATCTTTCACGTATCAGAAACAGAGATCCTGCTTACTTTTTTAAAAAATTTGTTTGTAGAACTTTAAAATAATTAAACCATCTTTCAAGTATCAGAAACTGAGAACCTGCATACTATTTTTAAAGAATTATTTTTTTAATTTTAAAACATTTAAATCATCTTCCAAGTATCAGAAACAGAGATTCTACTTACTTTTTTTAAAAAAAAAATTTATAATTTTAAAATATTGAAACTATTATTCAAGTATCTGAAACAGAGATCCCACATAATTTTTTATAAAATTTATTTTTATAATTTTCAAACTTTTAAATTATCTTTCATGTATTCGAAACAGAGATCCTGCTTACTTTTTAAAACAATTTGTTTGTAGAACTTTAAAATAATTAAACCATCTTTCAAGTATCAGAAACTGAGAACCTGCATACTATTTTTAAAGAATTATTTTTTTAATTTTAAAACATTTAAATCATCTTCCAAGTATCAGAAACAGAGATTCTACTTATTTTTTTAATAAATTATTTTTATAATTTTAAAACATTGAAACTATTATTCAAGTATCTGAAATAGAGATCCCACATACTTTTTTATAAAATTTATTTTTATGATTTTAAAACTTTTAAATTATCTTTCACGTATCAGAAACAGAGATCCTGCTTACTTTTTAAAAAAATTTGTTTGTAGAACTTTAAAATAATTAAATCATCTTCCAAGTATCAGAAACAGAGATTCTACTTATTTTTTTAATAAATTATTTTTATAATTTTAAAATATTGAAACTATTATTCAAGTATCTGAAACAGAGATCCCACATAATTTTTTATAAAATTTATTTTTATAATTTTCAAACTTTTAAATTATCTTTCATGTATTCGAAACAGAGATCCTGCTTACTTTTTAAAACAATTTGTTTGTAGAACTTTAAAATAATTAAACCATCTTTCAAGTATCAGAAACTGAGAACCTGCATACTATTTTTAAAGAATTATTTTTTTAATTTTAAAACATTTAAATCATCTTCCAAGTATCAGAAACAGAGATTCTACTTACTTTTTTTAAAAAATTATTTTATAATTTTAAAACATTGAAACTATTATACAAGTATCTGAAACAGAGATCCCACATACTTTTTTATAAATTTTATTTTTATGATTTTACAAATTTTAAATTATCTTTCAAGTATCAGAAACTGAGATCCTGCATACTTTTTTTAATGAATTATTTTTTTAATTTTAAAACATTTAAATCATCTTACAAGTATCAGAAACAGAGATTCTACTTACTTTTTAAAAAAAATTATTTTATAATTTTAAAACATTGAAACTATTATTCAAGTATCTGAAACAGAGATCCCACATATTTTTTTATAAAATTTATTTTTATGATTTTACAAATTTTAAATTATCTTTCACGTATCAGAAACAGAGATCCTGCTTACTTTTTAAAAAAATTTGTTTGTAGAACTTTAAAATAATTAAACCATCTTTCAAGTATCACAAACTGAGATCCTGCTCACTTTTTTTAAAGAATTATTTTTTCAATTCTAAAACATTTAAATCATCTTCCAAGTATCAGAAACAGAGATTCTACTTATTTTTTTAATAAATTATTTTTATAATTTTAAAACATTGAAACTATTATTCAAGTATCTGAAACAGAGATCCCCCATACTTTTTTATAAAATTTATTTTTATGATTTTAAAACTTTTAAATTATCTTTCACGTATCAGAAACAGAGATCCTGCTTACGTTTTTAAAAAATTTGTTTGTAGAACTTTAAAATAATTAAATCATCTTCCAAGTATCAGAAACAGAGATTCTACTTATTTTTTTAATAAATTATTTTTATAATTTTAAACCATTGAAACTATTATTCAAGTATCTGAAACAGAGATCCCACATAATTTTTTATAAAATTTATTTTTGTAATTTTCAAACTTTTAAATTATCTTCCATGTATTCGAAACAGAGATCCTGGTTACTTTTTAAAACAATTTGTTTGTAGAACTTTAAAATAATTAAACCATCTTTCAAGTATTAGAAACTGAGAACATGCATACTATTTTTAAAGAATTATTTTTTTAATTTTAAAACATTTAAATCATCTTCCAAGTATCAGAAACAGAGATTCTACTTACTTTTTTAAAAAAATTATTTTATAATTTTAAAACATTGAAACTATTATTCAAGTATCTGAAACAGAGATCCCACATACTTTTTTATAAAATTTATTTTTATAATTTTAAAACTTTTAAATTATCTTTCACGTATCAGAAACAGAGATCCTGCTTACTTTTTAAAAAAATTTGTTTGTAGAACTTTAAAATAATTAAACCATCTTTCAAGTATCACAAACTGAGATCCTGCTCACTTTTTTTAAAGAATTATTTTTTTAATTCTAAAACATTTAAATCATCTTACAAGTATCAGAAACAGAGATTCTACTTACTTTTTTAAAAAAATTATTTTATAATTTTAAAACATTGAAACTATTATTCAAGTATCTGAAACAGAGATCCCACATACTTTTTTATAAAATTTATTTTTATAATTTTAAAACTTTTAAATTATCTTTCACGTATCAGAAACAGAGATCCTGCTTACTTTTTAAAAAAATTTGTTTGTAGAACTTTAAAATAATTAAACCATCTTTCAAGTATCACAAACTGAGATCCTGCTCACTTTTTTTAAAGAATTATTTTTTTAATTCTAAAACATTTAAATCATCTTCCAAGTATCAGAAACAGAGATTCTACTTATTTTTTTGATAAATTATTTTTATAATTTTAAAACATTGAAACTATTATTCAAGTATCTGAAATAGAGATCCGACATACTTTTTTATAAAATTTATTTTTTTGATTTTAAAACTTTTAAATTATCTTTCACGTATCAGAAACAGAGATCCTGCTTACTTTTTAAAAAAATTTGTTTGTAGAACTTTAAAATAATTAAATCATCTTCCAAGTATCAGAAACAGAGATTCTACTTATTTTTTTAATAACTTATTTTTATAATTTTAAAATATTGAAACTATTATTCAAGTATCAGAAACAGAGATCCCACATAATTTATTTTTATAATTTTCAAACTTTTAAATTATCTTTCATGTATTCGAAACAGAGATCCTGCTTACTTTTTAAAACAATTTGTTTGTAGAACTTTAAAATAATTAAACCCTCTTTCAAGTATCAGAAACTGAGAACCTGCATACTATTTTTAAAGAATTATTTTTTTAATTTTAAAACATTTAAATCATCTTCCAAGTATCAGAAACAGAGATTCTACTTATTTTTTTAATAACTTATTTTTATAATTTTAAAATATTGAAACTATTATTCAAGTATCAGAAACAGAGATCCCACATAATTTATTTTTATAATTTTCAAACTTTTAAATTATCTTTCATGTATTCGAAACAGAGATCCTGCTTACTTTTTAAAACAATTTGTTTGTAGAACTTTAAAATAATTAAACCATCTTTCAAGTATCAGAAACTGAGAACCTGCATACTATTTTTATAGAATTATTTTTTAATTCTAAAACATTTAAATCATCTTCCAAGTATCAGAAACAGAGATTCTACTTACTTTTTTTTTAAAAAAAATTTATAATTTTAAAACATTGAAACTATTATTCAAGTATCTGAAACAGAGATCCCACATACTTTTTTATAAAATTTATTTTTATAATTTTAAAAATTTTAAATTATCTTTCACGTATCAGAAACAGAGATCCTGCTTACTTTTTAAAAAAATTTGTTTGTAGAACTTTAAAATAATTAAACCATCTTTCAAGTATCAGAAACTGAGAACCTGCATACTATTTTTAAAGAATTATTTTTTTAATTTTAAAACATTTAAATCATCTTCCAAGTAACAGAAACAGAGATTCTACTTACTTTTTTAAAAAAATTATTTTATAATTTTAAAACATTGAAACTATTATACAAGTATCTGAAACAGAGATCCCACATACTTTTTTATAAATTTTATTTTTATGATTTTACAAATTTTAAATTATCTTTCAAGTATCAGAAACTGAGATCCTGCATACTTTTTTTAAAGAATTATTTTTTTAATTTTAAAACATTTAAATCATCTTTCAAGTATCAGAAACAGAGATTCTACTTACTTTTTTTAAAAAATTATTTTATAATTTTAAAACATTGAAACTATTATTCAAGTATCTGAAACAGAGATCCCACATACTTTTTTATAAAATTTATTTTTATAATTTTAAAAATTTTAAATTATCTTTCAGGTATCAGAAACAGAGATCCTGCTTACTTTTTAAAAAAATTTGTTTGTAGAACTTTAAAATAATTAAACCATCTTTCAAGTATCAGAAACTGAGAACCTGCATACTATTTTTATAGAATTATTTTTTTAATTCTAAAACATTTAAATCATCTTCCAAGTATCAGAAACAGAGATTCTACTTATTTTTTTAATAAATTATTTTTATAATTTTAAAACATTGAAACTATTATTCAAGTATCTGAAACAGAGATCCCCCATACTTTTTTATAAAATTTATTTTTATGATTTTAAAACTTTTAAATTATCTTTCACGTATCAGAAACAGAGATCCTGCTTACTTTTTAAAAAAATTTGTTTGTAGAACTTTAAAATAATTAAATCATCTTCCAAGTATCAGAAACAGAGATTCTACTTATTTTTTTAATAAATTATTTTTATAATTGTAAAATATTGAAAATATTATTCAAGTATCTGAAACAGAGATCCCACATAATTTTTTATAAAATTTATTTTTATAATTTTCAAACTTTTAAATTATCTTTCAGGTATCAGAAACAGAGATCCTGCTTACTTTTTAAAACAATTTGTTTGTAGAACTTTAAAATAATTAAACCATCTTTCAAGTATCAGAAACTGAGAACCTGCATACTATTTTTATAGAATTATTTTTTTAATTCTAAAACATTTAAATCATCTTCCAAGTATCAGAAACAGAGATTGTACTTATTTTTTTAATAAATTATTTTTATAATTTTAAAACATTGAAACTATTATTCAAGTATCTGAAACAGAGATCCCCCATACTTTTTTAAGAAATTTATTTTTATGATTTTAAAACTTTTAAATTATCTTTCACGTATCAGAAACAGAGATCCTGCTTACTTTTTAAAAAAATTTGTTTGTAGAACTTTAAAATAATTAAATCATCTTCCAAGTATCAGAAACAGAGATTCTACTTATTTTTTAATAAATTATTTTTATAATTTTAAAATATTGAAACTATTATTCAAGTATCTGAAACAGAGATCCCACATAATTTTTTATAAAATTTATTTTTATAATTTTCAAACTTTTAAATTATCTTTCATGTATGCGAAACAGAGATCCTGCTTACTTTTTAAAACAATTTGTTTGTAGAACTTTAAAATAATTAAACCATCTTTCAAGTATCAGAAACTGAGAACCTGCATACTATTTTTAAAGAATTATTTTTTTAATTTTAAAACATTTAAATCATCTTCCAAGTATCAGAAACAGAGATTCTACTTACTTTTTTAAAAAAATTATTTTATAATTTTAAAACATTGAAACTATTATTCAAGTATCTGAAACAGAGATCCCACATACTTTTTTATAAAATTTATTTTTATGATTTAAAAATTTTAAATTATCTTTCACGTATCAGAAACAGAGATCCTGCTTACTTTTTAAAAAAATTTGTTTGTAGAACTTTAAAATAATTAAACCATCTTTCAAGTATCACAAACTGAGATCCTGCTCACTTTTTTAAAGAA